>OX375865.1:103539009-103575391 GCA_947359475.1 Heligmosomoides polygyrus bakeri
GAAGACGTGCCGAACACGCTGCCAAACGTGCCTGGAGATTCGGTGCTGGAGTCCTGTAAGGGGGAGTCGTCGGAGGAGGGGGGGTTGCAGTTGTGCAACGTGCCTGGCGACTCAGTAGACGTGCCGAACACGTTGCCCAACGTGCCTGGCGAGTCAGTAGACGTGCCGAACACGCTGCCAAACGTGCCTGGAGATGCGGTGCTGGAGTAGTGAGAGAGGGGGGTGTGTGTAGGGGGGGGGGGTAGTAGTTGTGCAACGTGCCTGGCGACTCAGTAGACGTGCCGAACACGTTGCCCAACGTGCCTGGCGAGTCAGTAGACGTGCCGAACACGCTGCCAAACGTGCCTGGAGATGCGGTGCTGGAGTAGTGAGAGAGGGGGTGTGTGTAGGGGGGGGGGGGGGGGGGTAGTAGTTGTGCAACGTGCCTGGCGACTCAGTAGACGTGCCGAACACGTTGCCCAACGTGCCTGGCGAGTCAGTAGACGTGCCGAACACGCTGCCAAACGTGCCTGGAGATGCGGTGCTGGAGTAGAGAGAGGGGGGGTGTAGGGGGGGGGGGGGTGTATTACACTTCAAGCGGTCCGAAACTTTAGCCTTGGGGGTAATCGAGGTCGCTGAACACGAATCTGATGTTGATCAATCGATATCGATCGATATTATCGATTTTTTGAGGATGGCGCTCAAGTGGCGCGAAACTTTAGCCTTGGTGGTAATCGAGGTCGCTGAACACGAATCTGATGTTGATCAATCGATATCGATCGATAATATCGATTTTTCGTGTATTTCGTTCAAGCGGTCCGAAACTTTAGCCTTGGTGGTAATCGAGGTCGCTGAACACGAATCTGATGTTGATCAATCGATATCGATCGATAATATCGATTTTTCGTGTATTTCGTTCAAGCGGTCCGAAACTTTAGCCTTGGGGGTAATCGAGGTCGCTGAACACGAATCTGATGTTGATCAATCGATATCGAACGATATTATCGATTTTTGTGGATGCCATTCAAGCGGTATGAAATTTAAGGCGTGTAGGTGGTGGAGGTCATCATCATTCTTCTTCTTTCTATACAATATGCTGCTAAGGAGAGTGTAACTTCTGTCAGTCTTTACGGGATGCGGCGTCAGTCCAGGGCGACGTGTTTGTCCTGTCTGTCCAGGAGGGGTCCAGTAACGGTATGCCTCTATCCGGTGTTGGAGGAGTGCGAGGGAAGTGTGAGGGGAAAATCGGTGACGATGACATCGACAGCCTTAGTCACCGTTACCTACCGTACCCTACCATTAATCGGCTGAAATTTCGAAGAAGGATGTTAGATTCGTGATCAGCACGCTAATTAACCACCCCCCCCCCCCTAGGCGAAGTGTGGGCGAAGTTTTTTTCGTAGCTCTACTCTACCTCTGGAGTGAGCGATCCCTAAGCAGGAGGGTGCAGACACTGCACTCTACTTCCCTTCAGTGCTTTTTCTCAAGAATTATTGACTTGACGTTTTGAATTTAAAATTACGCGGGTGTTTTGAATCTAGGCGGGACCTAATCGAAGCGCAGTGGCGCTCTCTGACTTTGTCGACGGATTCATTTTCTCCTAATCAAAGCGCGGTGGCGCTCTCTGACGTCTTCGACGGATTCATTCTCTATTTTGAGGAGTTCGACTTGCTTTTTGGGTGTCTTGCTTTTCATTAGCTTCATCGATAGTTACGCTGCGATCCGGTGAACAGCGGAGGAGACGTCGTGATATCGCTGATGGGGGGGGGGGTGTGAGACAATGTCTCAATGATTCGTTCAGCTTGAACTTTTTCGACAGTTTGACCTGTTGTATACTGTTTTATAATAGAATGACCTGAATGTTTGGTGACTGTTTTAGTTATTATGTGAGTGCAAACGTTCGGAGTGAGCCATTTCACTTAAGTTTTCCCATACTTCGTCTCCTTAGTGGTTTTTTTTCCCACGGAAATGACTGAATGTTTGATGTGAAGCTCTACTCCACCCCTGGAGTGAGCGATCTCTGAGCAGGAGGGTGCAGACACTGCACTCTACTTCCCTTCAGTGCTATTTCTCAAGAATTATTGACTTGACGTTTTGAATTTAAAATTACGCGAGAGTTTTGAATCTAGGCGGGACCTAATCGAAGCGCAGTGGCGCTCTCTGACTTTGTCGACGGATTCGTTTTCTATTTCGAGGAGTTTGACTTGCTTTTTGGGTGTTTCGCTTTTGATTAGCCTCATTGATTACGTTGCGATTCGGTGAACAGCGGAAGGTGGCATCGTGATATCGCTGATGAAGGGGGGGGGGTGAGACAACGGCTCGATGATTCGTTTCAGTCAGAGGCTGAGTCATTTTATCAGCGAAATCGCTCCGAAGTAATCAAACTGTTGAAAAAGTCCGGGTGAAGTGGTTAGAAGTTCGAGCGTGAGTGTCTTCTTTTGTTTTTGATCGTTTCTGATGTTCTGTACGCGTCTTCTGATGTCTTCGACGGATTCATTTTCTATTTCGAGGAGCTTGGCTTGCTTTTTGGGTGTCTTGCTTTTCATTAGCTTCATCGATAGTTACGCTGCGATCCGGTGAACAGCGGAGGAGACGTCGTGATATCGCTGATGGGGGGGGGGTGTGAGACAATGTCTCAATGATTCGTTCAGCTTGAACTTTTTCGACAGTTTGACCTGTTGTATACTGTTTTATAATAGAATGACCTGAATGTTTGGTGACTGTTTTAGTTATTATGTGAGTGCAAACGTTCGGAGTGAGCCATTTCACTTAAGTTTTCCCATACTTCGTCTCCTTAGTGGTTTTTTTCCCACGGAAATGACTGAATGTTTGATGTGAAGCTCTACTCCACCCCTGGAGTGAGCGATCTCTGAGCAGGAGGGTGCAGACACTGCACTCTACTTCCCTTCAGTGCTATTTCTCAAGAATTATTGACTTGACGTTTTGAATTTAAAATTACGCGAGAGTTTTGAATCTAGGCGGGACCTAATCGAAGCGCAGTGGCGCTCTCTGACTTTGTCGACGGATTCGTTTTCTATTTCGAGGAGTTTGACTTGCTTTTTGGGTGTTTCGCTTTTGATTAGCCTCATTGATTACGTTGCGATTCGGTGAACAGCGGAAGGTGGCATCGTGATATCGCTGATGAAGGGGGGGGGGTGAGACAACGGCTCGATGATTCGTTTCAGTCAGAGGCTGTGTCATTTTATCAGCGAAATCGCTCCGAAGAAATCAAACTGTTGAAAAAGTCCGGGTGAAGTGGTTAGAAGTTCGAGCGTGAGTGTCTTCTTTTGTTTTTGATCGTTTCTGATGTTCTGTACGCGTCGTCTGAT
This sequence comes from Heligmosomoides polygyrus bakeri, assembly GCA_947359475.1. Lineage (NCBI taxonomy): Eukaryota > Metazoa > Nematoda > Chromadorea > Rhabditida > Heligmosomidae > Heligmosomoides > Heligmosomoides polygyrus. The sequence continues at coordinate 103,542,318 of OX375865.1, forward strand.
GTCTTCGACGGATTCATTTTCTATTTCGAGGAGTTTGACTTGCTTTTTGGGTGTTTCGCTTTTGATTAGCCTCATTGATTACGTTGCGATTCGGTGAACAGCGGAAGGTGGCATCGTGATATCGCTGATGAAGGGGGGGGGGGGGGGTGAGACAACGGCTCGATGATTCGTTTCAGTCAGAGGCTGAGTCATTTTATCAGCGAAATCGCTCCGAAGAAATCAAACTGTTGAAAAAGTCCGGGTGAAGTGGTTAGAAGTTCGAGCGTGAGTGTCTTCTTTTGTTTTTGATCGTTTCTGATGTTCTGTACGCGTCTTCTGATGTCTTCGACGGATTCATTTTCTATTTCGAGGAGCTTGGCTTGCTTTTTGGGTGTTTCGCTTTTGATTAGCTTCATCGATAGTTACGCTGCGGTCCTATGAACAGCGTAGGAGGCGTCGTGATATCGCTGATGAGGGGGGGGGGTGAGACAACGGCTCAATGATTCGTTCAGCTTGAACTTTTTCGACAGTTTGACCTGTTGTATACTGCTTTATAATAGAATGACCTGAATGTTTGGTGACTGTTTTAGTTATTATGTGAGTGCAAACGTTCGGAGTGAGCCATTTCACTTAAGTTTTCCCACACTTCGTCTCCTTAGTGGTTTTTTTCCCACGGAAATGACTGAATGTTTGATGTGAAGCTCTACTCCACCCCTGGAGTGAGCGATCTCTAAGCAGGAGGGTGCAGACACTGCACTCTACTTCCTTTCAGTGCTATTTCTCAAGAATTATTGACTTGACGTTTTGAATTTAAAATTACGCGAGAGTTTTGAATCTAGGCGGGACCTAATTAAAGCGCGGTGGCGCTCTCTGACGTTGTCGACGGATTCATTTTCTCCTAATCAAAGCGCGGTGGCACTCTCTGACGTTGTCGACGGATTCATTCTCTATTTTGAGGAGTTCGACTTGCTTTTTGGGTGTCTTGCTTTTCATTAGCTTCATCGATAGTTACGCTGCGATCCGGTGAACAGCGGAGGAGACGTCGTGATATCGCTGATGGGGGGGGGGGTGTGAGACAATGTCTCGATGATTCGTTCAGCTCGAACTTTTTCGACAGTTTGACCTGCTGTATTATCCTCCTAATATAATAAGCCGCTAACGTCTGTACGGGGCGGAGCGTCTGTACGGGGTGGAGAGTCTGTCCAGGGGGATCAGTGATGGCCTGCCTGGCGATCCAGTTCTGAAGTGTGGGGGGGGGGGGGGGGTAGGTTGTAGTTGTGCAACGTGCCTGGCGACTCAGTAGACGAGCCGAACACGTTGCCCAACGTGCCTGGCGAGTCAGTAGACATGCCGAACACGCCGGCAACCGTGCATGGCGAGCCGTAGACGTGCAGATAACGTCGGCAACCGTGCATGCGAGCCGTAGACGTACCGAAGACGTCGGCGACCGTGCACGGCGATCGTAGACGTACCGAACACGTCGGCAACCGTGCATGGCGAGCCGTAGACGTGAAATCGAATCTGAAGTTGATCAATCGATATCGATAGCGATCGATATTATCGATTTTTCGTGTATTTTGTTCAAGCGGTCTAAAATATGAGCCTTGGCGTAATCAAGGTCGCCGAACCCGAATCTGAAGTTAATCAATCGATGTCAATCGATATTATCGATCTTTTGTGGATGCCATTCAAGCGGTATGAAATTTCAGCCGTGTAGGTGGTGAAGATCATCATCATCCTTCTTCTTTCTATATAATAGGCTGCTAAGGGGAGTGCAACTTCTGTCAGTCTCTACGGGATGGGGACTCTGTTCAGGGCGACGTGTTTGTCCTGTCTGTCCAGAAGGGGTCCGGTAACGGTTTGCTTCTATCCGGTGTTGGAGGAGTGTGAGGGAAGTGTGAGGGAAAATCGCTGATGATGACATCGATAGCCTTTGTCACCGTGCCAGAGCTGAGCGAGAGGAAACGAGCAGCTCAGGGAGGTTTCGAACGCCGAAGAAGTCGTGAAGAAGACGAAAAACTTCCGGCTCCGTGCTCACCTATTCAACTCCTGTCCTTCCTGTGGTATGTAGCATACGCCTCAGAGACCGGCGCCATACGAAAGCAGGACGAACACGCCATCCACCTTGCGCTGCGTGAGACGACATGCTCGCAGTGACACGACTGACGCAAATGAGAGAAGGAATCCAGAGTTCCGAGCTTCATCGACGTCCAAGGATTAGACGCTGTGGCATCGTCGAAAATAAGGTGGGCTGGCCACGTCATGCGCTTCGCAGACACGTTGAATGAGAGCCGTCACCGACTGGATTCCGCGGGACGTCAAGAGAACACCAGGAAGCCCATCAACGCGTTGGTCGGACTTATTCATGAAAGCCTTGAACGACCTTTATGAAGCTCTTCGTGTCCTTCGAGCGAGGAGGATTGGAGCACTCTGGCGCACGCCAGGCACGAATGGAGACGCCGCTTACGCCCGCTCGAGCAACTCGATGATCAACGGGACGCAGGTAATATAGGCGACAGCAGTTTTGATGATCATAGATGGACTGTCGTTATTTGTTGTGAAGATGAAGACAGTCTTATAATTGCCATGTAGGAGGGCTCAGATAAATCAATAATGAAAGAAATCTGGCTTTTCACATATTAAAATACTGCTAAATTGACTGCAGTAAGGTAATTTTATTTGACGAATTTACCGAACTTACCGATTTTAACGCAAATATTTTTCGTTAAAAAATGGTCGTTAAAAATTTACCGTAAAAAAATTAACGCACACCCCTGGCCCGAGCCTCAAAAGACTGCCAAACACGTTTCTCAACGTGTTTGGGGATTCAGGTAGACGTACCGAAGACGTCATCCGCTAAGCGGGATCATTGAGGGGAACCACTACCAGTAATGGAAGACCGTTTCACTAAGGGTAGAACAGTAATGAGGGACCAATAGATCGCCCTATCATACTGTATACTGTACGTGCTACGAGCCTTTTGTACTCCTAAGTAGGGAAGAAAGCTATACAAGTAAAGCAGCAAGCTTGATGTGATTGTCCTTAGCTTAGTGATACTGCAACATCGCGCGAAGCGCGCAAGTGCACTTGTACTATATACTGTACGTACTGCGAGCCTTTTCTACTCCTAAATAGGGGAAAAAGCTGTACAAGTAGAGCAGCTAGCTTGATGTGATTGTCCTTAGCTTAGTAATACTGCAACATTGTGTGACGGAGCACTTGTATTATATATAAATGTGAATTATATATTTTAAAAATTGCAAAAATATTGTGATTTTAGGACGCTTGTAGCGCAGTCCGGTGAGGTACCGGCTGTCACATGCACTGGATACCAGGTTCCTGGTTCGGGTTCCTCGCCCAGGCCAACGAAGTCTTCCATACCTCCACAGTTGGAGAACTGGTTCCAGATTTGTCTGGGAAGGGTAGAGCGTTGCCTTCTTCACCGGTTGACTTCTGCAAGACCCACGACATGTAGAAGTGGAATACGTGGCGCATCCAAAAGGAAATGGGTAACGCCGTCCTTTATCCTGTAATATTTTATTGTAGAATTGGATTAATTGAAAATTATATCACGCTTAATGACGGGTACGTGCGCAATGTCTCCAAATTCTCCTTCATTCGGTGTTCATTGCCTTGCTCGACCACTGCTCTGCTAGTGAAACGGAACGATCGGATGGCAGTGACCAAATTCGCCGAAATTTGAGCCAATCTGTCGCCTTCTTCGTGGATCCCTCCAGCGTCAATCGACTAGAGTCGTCTCAAGATGAGCACCACGAACCGTAAGACACTCGAGCCATTCAAGGAGGTTCTGAAGCGACAAAAACCCGAAGTAATCGGTGAGCCGTACAACATGAAGGTGAGCCTCTTTTTCCCACAAAACATTATTTTTTAATTGCACGAGGACCCATTTAAGCTCGGTAGACACTCATTATCTGTAAAGATGTCTCCTATTCACCAAATTTGCTGTGTTTGAAATGATGAATTGTTAAGCCTTTTAGGTCTTCCAGAATTCCCTTCCGAAATCAGCAGGAGACCCGTGGCGCGGAGCGTATTCGAAGCATGGCTTCTGGTACAAATTCCATGACGGAAAGAAAGAAGAATTTGATGAGGTGGCTCTGAATTCAAACGCCATCGACTTTCTCATGCAATGAGAGGTTTTCAGCTGGCTGTTTTGTCTATTGAGCAGGACAACTACATGCTTTGCTACGACTACTACTCTGCTTGGATAAACGTCTACGGTGAAGAGAATGTTAAAGTGCTCACCGCCAAGAATCTAAGTAAGCAGCTAGATTTTCTTTCGTCACTGCAAAGTTTTTTTTAGTGGGTGTTTGTTCTTGAAATACTATAGATAGGTCTTTGCTCTACAAGTTAGCTGAATGGTAAAGGCTTTTAGGTAAAGGTCAGCGTTTCAAACCCATCGAGGGTTGCGCCATACATTTCACTTTTAAAGAGCCTTATGGAGAGGATTTCAATATGGATTTTTCTCCTACAACGATTCGAGATAACGACGCTATAAAGAAGTCAGTGTTGTTCACCAACTGACCCCCATACAATGCTGCTCACGTCAAGCAGTCTAAACGGCGGTCGTCGCATATTCATAACTCCTTCAGTTTTAGGTTTTTTGAAAAAAAAAAAGGTTGGCACCGTTCGATTCGTCTCTTCGCGGTCTGCACAAGCATACATACACCTTCACCAGAACACCGCAGCTCGCAATGAGTGCCTAAAAAATGACTGAAGCAGGCTTTTGCGATTAGAGCAGCTTGTTTTCGAGGACATGCATTCTTTCGGAGTATACTCTGTCATGCCAGAAATGCTCAGAAAAAGCGCCGTGCACAAAGCATACAGACTCGAGCCTATCAATCTGACGGGCATGACCACTGCGCCTATATCTTGTAAAGCTCACAAGACTATTTCGAACAGTTTGGAGAATTCTATTTAAAAAAAATTCCAGCCGTCCTACTTAGGATTTGCCTCAATCTGTTCGGCGAGCCTTTGAAGAACGCCGTGCACAATGCGCACAGACTTGAACCTATCAATCGAATGGGGCGACCGCTCGGACATTTTCGGGGCGCAATAACTCTGTCGAGTTCGAAGTTTTACGGATGCAACTCGAGAATTTGTAGGCAGCACATGTTCTTCAAATTTCAGCTAAGCGCAACGGTGTAGCTCATGAAAAAACTGAGCTATAGCGGTGCGAAAATGCAGATGAGGCTTGTGCGACCCAATTTTTTCTGATTTCGATCGACCACTGCGGGAGACACTGCGAGATTAGTTCGTCTCTATACGCACTGCGCACACCAAAGTTTCGCCGGGACAGATTGGAGCAATTCCTGAGCAGTGCGGCTGAGAATTCCTCATAAAACTCCCTAAACGCCCACTCTACAAGCTGTCCGCCCACCCGGTTGATAGGTTCGATCCTATATGCGTTGTTCACGACGCACTTCAAAGTCTCGCTGGGACAGAGTGCAGCAATTTCTGAGTAGGGCGGCTAGAAGTTTCTGATAAAATTCTCGAATGGTTCGAAATAGCTTTGTTGGCTTTACATTTTCCAGCAAGGGAAGACAGAAGCGCAGTGGACAAGCGTTCGCCCATCCGATTGATAGGTTAGAGTCTGTATGCACTGTGCACGGTTCCCTCTGGGAGCATTCCTGGCATAACAGAGTACCGGCGTTTGTGGGCGTTCTGGTGCTCTTTTGACATCCCGCGGAATCCAGTTGGTGACAGCTCTCGTCCAGGGAAGCGCGTTACATACGTGGTCGGCCCACCTAATTTTTGACTGCTTGGCCCCTGCGACAGCGTCTCTAACGTCACAGGATGTCAGACACTTATTTAAAACCCCTTTGAATGTAGGAACTTTGTAATTGATCCGGATCTCGTAATTCCTCATCGGTCCTTCAATGTCAACACCAGCTTTGATAACAAAAATGTGTCCCCTCACATTAGGCTTCGTCGTTTTGATATACAGGGTGTCTCAAAAAATGTATACACCGTTTGAAGGGTGATAACTTCGCTCACAGTAATGATACTTTAAAATTAAAAACTTAAATGAAAGATTGAGAAAATATGAATTTTTGACATTGAAATGCGCCATGCACTCGTCTGATATTTTCCATTTTACACTCGATTGATTGCGTTTCGCCTCGCCTAAATGCTTGTAATGATTTTTTTTACAAAGCGGCTAGCGGCTTCAACTGATTTGTGCTTCTCTTAAAGTTTAAAACTTAAAATCACACTACTGCTTGCGAAAAATGCCGTTTATCCTAAAAATGCAGGTACTATTTGCACGGTTCTAGCATTGCTGCTAGTCAAGCTTTTAAAGATGTTTAAGGCACATACATATAAAACATTGGATAGCGGCAATTTTGCGAGGTGCAAATAGTAAAGATTGCGCCATGTTCCTGCCTGAAACCTTGCATTTCAGACTCGATTGATTGTGCATGGGCTGAACTCCTGCTACAATCTTGTTATTACTTGACCAGATTAACCTGTGCTGTACTTTTTCTAGCGTTTAAATCTTGACAATCATGTGAAAAACATGTGACATGAGAGTTAATTGATTGCACGACTTAAATGTGAACAGGAGCCCGTTTTGCAAGACCGATTCAGTGGACTGATGAAACAACATTCAAGCTGAATGGAGAGGTCAATAAGAATAATTCAGTTGAAATCAGTTATGATGGCTGTACTTGTTCTTATTTGTAGAATTTCCTCCTTGTTTTCTTTTCGCGTTCTTTCACGTTAGTTGTCTAATTTGCTGTGTCCGTATTAAATAGAAGCGCACCATTTCGTGCAAATAAATAAATAATTGCAGCTACCAGGCGATTGAAGACGCTTAAAAAAGCACAACAAGGGATCATCTGGCCAAGTATAAGCAGGATTGCAACAAGCATTCAGCCCATGCCCAATCAATCGAGTCTGAAATGCAAGATATCAGACGGGTGCATGGCGCAATCTTGACCATTTGCTCCTCACAGAATTTCCGCTGTTCTTAGCAGCAATGTTAGAACCGTGCAAGTAGTACCTGGATTTTTTAGGATACGCGGCATTTTTCAGAAGTTTTAAGGTGTGTGCTTTCAAGTTTTAAGCGTTAAACGAGCCACAAATCAATCGATACGGGAACTTGTGGGGAAATTATAACGTGTATTCAAGTGAAACACAATTAATCGAGTATGAAATGGAAAATTTCAGACGAGTGCACAGCGCATTCCATGTCGCTCATATGTCAGAAATTTTCTATTTTCTGAAGCTTTACACGAGTGTTTAACTTATTCAGCACCTTTACTGTGAGCAAAGTTATCACCTTTCAAACAGTGTATGGATTTTTTGAGGCACCTTGTAGAGCTTCCCCAACCTTCCCTTAATATTCGAGGCTCTCAATCGAAGAAGCGCATACGGTTTCGTTCCAGAGAAGACAACATCTTAACATGATAAGGTCGAACTTTTCTCTTCTTAGAACTAACTGTTCCAATTCTATGTTGAAGTTGCATGCATTAGATTATATGATGGATTTAGTCATAAAGAAATGCAACAGCGCATATCATTGAACAACTGACCAATAAGTATTGCGAAATCCGAAGCCGGTTCATTTTTTCAGAAAACGAAGTTATGGGAGGAGTTGTAGCTATACGAAAGAAAAACTACACGCAGATTGGGGTATACTTTGTAAAAGAGGAATTTCGGCACTCCGGTATTGGCTCGAAACTCTTCAAGGAAGCATCGAAAGGCAGTGTGGATATCGTCTTCAATGCAAGTAAGCCTATGCATCTAAGTGTTGTTTTTATTTATTGTTCTCAATTTAATTGGCGGTGTAGCCAAGACAAAGAAGTGGTGAAACTCTTAGATTTGATGCATTTAATATTTATATTTTTAGTATTTGTGAATGTCAGCTGTTTGACGTCAGCATACAATTTAGTGCACCATCTGCTGCCTACAGTTGCGGCGTTTGGTCTTTCCGAATGTGATGGTCGACGCTTTCTCCATGTGAAGATTGACTGTCCCGACGGCTTTGTGCGGCTATTGGTATCTATTTTTGCGCTTGTTTTTATTATTATTATTATTTATTACATGGTCGAACCATGTGAACGCAGAGCAAGAAGTAATCTGAGGCTACACATTTGAATGTTCAACACAAGATGAACGAGCGGTGAAAATTCAAAACAGTAGGAAAAATTGGGTAAGACCTAAGTCAAGTAGAGAATGGTCCAGTAAATTGTTGTAGGCGTTGAACTTGGTACGAAGGAAAGGAGTAGGTTGTCAGGTCGCCGAACTGGGAACCTACCCGATCAACGAAGAAGGATTTCACAAATATGTTTATTTATTTATTTATTTATTAAGAGTTGCAAGCCATTTTTTGCACAGAAGAAACAACAACATAAGAAAAAACAGCAAAGGAAAACCAGAAAATTACAAACAAAAAATTTTGTTGAATATATGTTGTTCTTTGTTTCAATGTTTGCCCTCGTCCAACATATTTGCCAGATTCTCAACCTATGCGCCTGACTCTGAATGACAATCGATAAAATCGATCAATAGTAGTTAGACTGGGACGCGTGGTAGCGCAATCGGGGAGCTGCCGGTTGGCGTGTGCACTGTGATTCAAGAATTTTAGTTGGGGTATCGTCCAAGCCAACGAAGACTTTCACCCCTCCAGGGTCGGTGAATTGGTACCAGACCTGTATGGAAACGGTAAAACATAGAGTCGTCCATCGGTTTGTCACCAAAAGTCAGTGTTTTGGCCAGAAACGTATTCAAATTACTTGAAGGATAATCACTACAAGTCGAACGCATGGCGCATCCCAAGCTAAGATTGATTAACACCGCTCGTTGTCTTTTTAATGGTTGGTCGATCGATATTTTTTACCCGTTGTAAGCCTTATCCACTGCCTAACATACTCACGTGGTTCCCACCTCTAGCAATCAACCTGCAGGAAAAATCGATGAAATCGACCAATCAATACTATCTCCGTGATATGAGAAGTACTGAAGAGTATTTACGTGATGCCATCTTACTCAGGCTGCTTGTATAGAAATCGATAAAATCAATCGATAACAGTTGGCCAATCGATAGGTCCACTTTTTGTAAGCCTTGTGCAGCGACGAACACATATGAGCCGACATAGATAGTATCGATCAAGATAGGAAACTCGCTTAGATGCCGTTAGATTTGGTGGTGCAGACACTAACAATTTTTTTTATATATAGTAAGATTATAGAGGCGAGGAAATGTGTTCACTAGCTGTACGCTGGAGTGCGCCGTACACATGACCTCCACGAAACATTGTGGAACAACGTGAATGGGTGTTTGACTTTTACAGGAACTTGAGGCATGGCGAAGGCATGGAAATGTGCTATCTGTCGCGAACACGTCCAATACGAATTTGTCAACCACGTAAAAAGGCTTTATCTCTTTGAACCGATCATGAAAATTGAATGGCAATGAATACGGGGTTCACACGAGGTGCGATCTCTCCAACTGCGCTATACGCACCTTGCTATGTGCAAAATCAGAGATGCACACTCAATCTACTGTACAGCACCACGTGCACAGAAGTAGAATGTAGGCACATACCAAAAGGACAGCCTCTCCCTATTTTACTCCTTTCTTGCCCTGGCGCAGCCGGAGGAGGCGCTGGTTGTCGCGTGCACCCGAAACTAGGTTCCTGGTTCGCATTTCCCGCCTAGGCCAACCAAGCCTTCCATCCCTCTGGGGTCGGTGAATTGGTACCAGACTTGTCTGGAAAGGACAAAGCGCTGAGTTGCTGGCCAGCGCAAGTCGTTATGGCCACATACGCATTCAACTCGCCTCTACTACATCCCTTAGAAGTAGTATGGCGCATCCCAAGAGGAAGGTACATAAATAGTGATGATCTATGAGACTTAGACAACTTTTTCAGAAAACCATGGACAATCATCGAATTCTAGCAACAGACACGGCGAGCGCTCAAGAATGGGATTCCATTTGCGATTTTGACCAGAAGATTTGCGGTGAGGAGCGGCAACTTTCAAAGTTGCTGCAGTTGGAGGGTTCGAAGACTGTAGCAGTCTTTGACAGTGAGGTGTGTTCATATTCTTACAATTCATCGTGTTTTAAGGTTTCTAACAAAAAATAAAGGCCGATTTCAGAGTGCTGTTAAATTTCTATAATTCCAAAATCTTTGTCTCACTTTCCCTGTAATTACACCGTTTTCGCGTCAAGTTGGACACTTTTCAAATCATACTGGACACCTCTAAGCTTATCCAACCAGGGAAATCTCACAGGCGTACGTTTGAACTGCGAAAACGAATACCACAGGTAGATTCCCCACCCTTCAGTTAGTAGGAAGGGATGTTCCATTTTTGCAGTTTTTGAAGCCAAAGAGATAGGGGCCTCTGAACAGCCAGGAATGTATTGCACTATCACCATCTAACACGTCTGTACGTGTTAGACGTGGAGATAAGAGAAATGGTGAAAGACGTCGAGTCAAACAGCTCGGTGGTTCAGTGGGACTGACAGTGTTTCATAGGCACAGGGTGGATGTTCGATTCCTTGACCTCGAAGCAATTTTGCATTTTTTGTTTATTCCTTTTTGGTATCAATTACCTTCCCAACTTTTCCTATGCATGTATTTCACTATAGGCTGAGCGGTACGTATTCAGTGAGATATTTTCATCAGCTGCCTCTCTATATGCGACAGTTTGTATTTTCTGCTGATTTTTTTTATAGGACCCTTGGCTACATGGGAGAATGAACCTTTCCAACTAGACATAAATAAAGCAATAGAAGAGCATATGATGGCACCAGTCCACAAGCCAAGAATGGCTGTCCAGTCATCTAGCATGTGTCCCACATGATCAAAGAAGAGCAGCCGATCATTGTATAAGTCCAGTTGTACCCTACTGCCCGTCGAAGGTGTACAACTAGACATACTGATGATGATGAGAAAGTAGCTACTGCGGTCCCGGCAGGTCAGCGAGTATAGGTCACCGTCATATTCTAACGTATCAGAACGGCTTCACGTTGGTCTCGAAACTCCTCTGGTGAGCCGACCAATTAAAAATGTTACATATAGAGAGATTTTTTTATTGAAGATAGGAGTGCAAAGATATCTTTAAAAAAGTTGATCACGATGGTTTGCCGTGACATTAGTGTACGATCCCTTGAGTATACGATTGTCAAGGGTAAATCTGAAGCACTATTGAACTTTCGCGATCCTTAGCCCCTTGGTCGAGGTCGGGGAGGGTTGTAAAAATTTTCACCCAAACTTTGCCTAAGGGGTATCTGGGGCGCTGATCACGAATATGATATCCATTTTTGAAATTTCGGCCGATTACGGTAGTTTTGCATGTGTGCAAGCGATCCCACAGTAAATTTTGAGGCTCCCTAGCTCCTTGGGTTTAAGGACCTTGCAAAAATGGAACATCCCTTCCTACTATTTGAAGGGTTTCACAGTGGTATTCGTTTTGGCAGTACAGACATACGCCTGAGAGACTTCCCCGGTAAGATTTCTGAAATCAAATCGAGCTCTTCCAAATTGAAATGGGCTTCCTCCGCATTAAGTTAGAAACTCTCTAAAACACTAGAATAATTTTTTGTTCGAAGAAAATTTTAGTACAACTTTCTTTGAAGTTTTAATTCATCTACTCACTAGGTGAACACATCGTTTGAACTATTATCAAAAATGTTTTTTTAAGAGAAATAATGTCTTGCAATTTGTTTAAAAAAGGAAGGCGGTCATTGTTAGTGCCAAAAAGGAGACTGCCCTCTTCGATGACTTTGTGATTTTTATTTGACTGGTAACAGAACTTTTGTATGCACGAAGTTAAGTTAAACACCCGTTAACGATATGTTATAAGAAAAGACACACATATTATAAGGAACACACAACCTCACTTTGATGGTTTATGTAAAGGCATCTACACTATCAATCAAAAAAAGTTGCTGCGAACTTTTTGTGTGCATGGCACGATCTGGTTTTTCAATGCCTTTATGCTTGTTTTCTTGCTTTGCTTTAAAACAATTTTTTCTTAAAGTAATTTTTTAAAATTATTACATCTAAAATATTTCAAAAATTTAACGCCGAATTTTCCCTGAATAAGTATGTTATCGACCATCTTCTTGATTCATAGTTTGACCTGCCTGAAGACCTTCAGTTTGGAAGAGTTCGCTTTGATTTCAATTATATTATACTAGCTTAGAATAGTGTCTCATTGAATTGAAAAGCGTCCAATTCGATGTGAAAATGGTGTGAATTTTCAGTATTTTTTAAAATTGGTTATACTTTGGTGACGGTAGCGCAGTCGGAGGGGGCGCCGACTGCCATACCTTTGCATGTCATACTTCCGGGACTTATCCGCAACCGCAAGTCTTTCTGTAGTTAAATACGCATACAAATTACCTCCACGAAGTTGGGTGCATGGCTCATACCGAAAGGTATCGTCTTTTATCCATGTTTATGCCTCCACAAAATTTTGTATTTAGGACCACTGCGTCGGATATGGCACGTCAAGAGAACTGGCTGGCAAACCTGTCAAGAGAATACTAGTCGGTCCACTATACAGTACTAACAGCACTGTAGCCGAAACAATCGTCCGAGCTTTGTTGCAGCAGTACTACGTGAGTATTATATTCTATAGGTTTTATAGATGTCCTCATTTTAAAAGTAAAGTTTTTTTGAAGTTCCACATCCCTTAAATCCTTTGTTGAGTTTTTAAAGTGAACGATTAGGGCAGTGATTGACTACGGTGAAGGTAAGCCTGATGTGGCTGAGCCTACCTTCCTCTTACGGTCTTTTTGGGTCCATGTACTGAAACGGGGCAGCATTGGCGGGTAGGCCAGCTAAACAGGAAGCGTCCAATAGGAGTGTCACTCAAAAGCGACGTGTACTGTCGATATCCTGATTGGCTGGCCTGTGCTCGGATGTTCTGTTCGCTTATGATTGGCTGGTGCTCACAAACTTCGCAATGCTTCCCATCTTCGTGTCGTGGGTCTCTACCTCTTCGTGGACGTCTGTGTTGAAAGCTGTAAGTGTAATTTTAGATGAAGGCATAGTGTTCGATGTTCCAGACGGTATTGATTGATATTGATCAGTTCTTTCACATCTTGTGAAGCATGATCAGCTGCTACTACTTCCCTACTGTTTAATTCCTCTGTGAACACAACACGTCTGTTCGTAATGTGCCTTTTATACTCCCGCCACGCTGCGGCGCTTCAATCGGGGCCCGAATTCGCCGCGCCCCAAATCCGACGCGTTACTACATGATTGCAGTTAGGCAGGGGAGCGTCGGCGGCCAAGAGCTTCTGGTTACTACAGTCCGCTCGCCAAAGACGACACCAAAGACTTTGACCCCAGCCTTAAGAAAGGACTCGTTGGGGAGCAACGAGTCCTTTCTTAAGGCTGGGGTCAAAGTCGTTTGCCCAAACTTAATTTGAAACTGATGAGTGTGGTATTGAGTCGAATCCCCCGCAATACAAATGACACTAAACGCCCTTTATTTTGCAACATGTGCGGATCCAAAAGTTAATCTGCTGGAAGTCACCCATCGTCGAGAATCAGTCAGAATTCTTTCTCATATTGCCATTCAGGGGTCACTGTATACTAAACATATCTTTCGCGTAGTGGATGAAACTTTGGGAATATCAACAGATCTTCATTCCCTCCCAAGGTCATGGAAGGTACGGGTGATTAAGATCATGGTCACCGATTTCGCCCAAACTCCGGAGCGAAAAATCGATAGCTATGTCAACCATCACGCCGCGCCGCTCGGCGGCCCGAGTACGAGGCCTTGTTTAGGCCTATGTTATACTCCCGCGGGAGCATCCGCGGAAGGGTGGGAATCGCGCCGAGATCCCTCACCTGGCCAATCGCCGCGCCCCGCCACGCCCGCGGTGCACCCCTGCTAGAAACGCTTCCTACAGGGACATGCGGCACCCCTTCGCCTTATTTCAACGTTTCTTGGAGATGGTATATGAATGCGGTTTCAATAGGACGATCAGCGACAGTTTATACAGGAATCCTGGTCATGTGGATGTTTTCTAGCGTCAGTATTTGCCATCTACAACTTCTTCGGTCAATTTTTTACCCGTGATTATGGTTATACCACGGGAAAAGGTCACTATCACCCACTCTCGAATCAATTGTCCTACTGCAGACTGCTGCCTAGCACATTCTGTGGGATCTTAAGTTCTATGCTAGAAATATGGTCTGGGAGCTTAAACACTGAGAACATTTCGTGCTCCGTGGCTAACCATGCGTCACCGAGCGCACGGCCGCGCTTCAGCGCCACGACGTCGCACGCGGCTAGCTCGCGACGTCGCGTTGGAGTTAGGTCCTGGAGCCGCATGATGGTCGCCATAGATATCGATTTTTCGCGCCACCCGGTCGATATCTATTCCTACTATAGTGCCGCACCGGCCGGCGGCGCAACCATAAGGTCTATGTCATACCACCGCTCACCCCGAGCGAAGCCTAATGATAGGCTCCCATATCGATCGGGCGGCGCGATGGGATCAATATGGGAGCTCATCATTGTGCATCGCTCGGGGTGAGCGGTGGTATGACATAGGCCTAAAGCAGCGCTTACGCATGTATCGCGTCGCGCGTCGTGTGCACACTAAACAAGGCCTAAAAGACGCCTAAAACATAACACCACCATTTTTAGAATCTTCACTGCATTTCGCAGAAGATTAGAGTGCACGGCGCATTCTGTTCATTGTTTATGAGTAGACATGTGCTGGGGTTCAGGCTGATTGCGAGCTGCGTCTCGCCTCCAAACCTAGCGATAACCGGCGATTATCGATCGGTTAATTGATTCTTATCTGATGCATTGAAGCCTATCCTCCAGCATAATAGTGGCGACATCAGTACACTCATCAACCGACAGTCGAAGCGTGCAATCGATTTTATTCGCATGTTGGGAAGTGTAGATGAAGAACGCTGGGTTCGCTAATCGAAACGATACCTATTGATATTGATCGGCTGTTTGAAACTGTGGCAGAACCAATGGTCAACATTTTTTGACGACCGATCGATTTTTCAGTACTTTGAGAGGCGTCATATTATCTTTGCTCCATCCATCAGCTGAAAATAAAACCGATTTTTTATCCAATTAGCAGCGGCCCGGCGGCATTTTCTCGACTGATATTCTTTACTCATAATGAAACCCGTCAAATAGCCGTAACCTTCTCTTTATTCCCTTCATAACGGCGAAACATGTTTCAGATAATCTATGAGATCGATCAATAACGGCTATTCGATCGATCCTTTTTCTAAAGCCCATTGGACATTGATTGCAAGTGATTTCCACCTCAAGCATTCAGCTCTGGCCAAAAATCGATGAAATTGACAAATAATGGTCATCTGATCAATAATGCTTCTGACTATGAAGTTTGTCCAATGGCCAATATATTCGCGTTATCCTCACTTTGAAAAACTATCCCTAAGGAGAAATCAATAATCGGTCGAGATGTGGTGTACATTCCCTGGTCATTGTGTCTTGCCATGAGCAGACGAATTGACAGAAAGACAGACATATGAATCGATTACCTCTTTTGGATATAGTCGATCGGTTCACTCACATCCACTGCTTATCATGTTGGTGTACTTGCTGATCTCAAAAGCTCATCTGTAGTTAAAAATCGATCAGATTGATCGATGCTCTTCGCTCTTTGCTCTTGTACGATTTAAAGCGCGGAGGCACGCACGGAGAAACGGACTATTGATCCTACTCTCTGGGCGTAGTAGGCCACAAAGCGATTTTAGGGCGTTGAGTAAAAAGAATGATTATGAAAAACAGGACACGTCAAGAAAGTTTTTTTTTCGAGAAATAGCATATTTTCTTCGCGAACTAGGATCATACAACTTATTTCCATGTTCAGAATCCAGACGAAGACTTCGACTTTGATCCGGATTGCTATGCGATTTATCGCAGAAGCGTAGAATTCGTTCTGCCTACACATGAAAGATTGATGTTCATCATCAGAAAACTGAATGGAAATGGAGGAAAACTGACGAAGGAGCGCATGTGGTACAAGGTGAGGACAAAGGTTTCGCGTACATAAAAGAGTCTGAAAGCTGTAGAAAAGGAGCCGCATAAGAATATGTTCAACAAATAGCACCATTTTTAACCCATTTTTAACTTTAAATTTCCTTTTTTAAAGGTTGAAGTAGCAGAACAGTGTGTTTTAATGTACCATTTTTGCGTCAAATTGGGCGCCTTTCAAACCTAATTGCATACTCGGTATATTTATTTATTTAGACGTGCAAATAGATACAATTACACGCAGTGAAAAAACAAGAACATTCAACAACAAGAAAAACAACACTACAACACAACGCATAGTAACTATTAGGTTGTAATTAAATGGAACTGGCTCGCGCCATTTTTTGGCGCGTCTTTACGCGTTTGATCAAGAACAAACCGTAACATGTGGCATATCATTTAGAAGCGCAAACTTTGCTCTACCGGCGAGTACCAAATTTTCTATGTAAAAGTGGGAAAACTTTAGAGTTTTATTGACTTTTTGCAGATGGACAAAAGGGTAATCCGAGGCATTTACTTGTATGAATTCAAGCTGGGCACTACAGCTAAGGAGGCGGACGAGAAGATCAACGCCGCATTCGGTCAAGGATGTTCCACAATTCGGACGGCGTATCGTTGGTATCAGAAGTTCCGGAATGGAGATGAGAGCTTGGAAGAACATGAAGGTCGTGGGAGGCATAGTGATGTTGATGAGGACAAGCTGAGAGATGTGGTAGAGGAGGATCCACACAAAGGTACCAGGGAGATAGCGAAGGTTCTTGGCGTCAGTCGCAACACAGCTGCCCGGCATCTGAAGGAAATTGGAAAGACCAAAAAGCTGGAAAGGTGGGTGCCTCACGAGCTGTCTGAGGAGCAAAGAAACCGACGATATGAGATCTCGTCCGCACTGCTTCTACGGAACGAAACGGACCCATTCCTTGATCGCATCGTAACCTGTGACGAGAAATGGATAATGTACGACAACAGGCGACGATCGGCACAGCGGGTGGACAGCGATGAGAGCCCCAAGGTTTTTGCGAAGCCGGAATTGCACCAAAAGAAAGTAATGGTGACAGTATGGTGGTGTTCGCTGGGAATTATTCACCACAGCTTCCTCCCTCCCGGTGAATCCATCACGGCAGAGAAGTACTGCATTGAAATTGAAGAAATGATGAAAAAGTTGAAGGATATCCGGCCGGCCTTGGTAGACCGAAGGCGAGTTCTCCTTCTGCACGACAATGGTCGCCCCCATGTAGCACGAATGACGTTGCAGAAATTGAATGAGCTGAGCATTGAAACTCTACCACATCCTCCGTTTTCTCCCGACCTCTCCCCAACAGACTACCATTTCTTCAAGCATCTTGGCGACTTCTTGGTAGGGAAAATATTCAAATACCAACAGGATGCCGAAAGTGCCTTCGAAGATTTCGTCAATTCCAGAACTTCTGATTTTCATGCTACTGGGATAAAAAAGCTTGTGTCACGTTGGCAAAGATGTGTAGAATCAGAATGTTTTTATTTCGATTAATAAGCTTGCCTACAAGCCGAGATATTAACTGTTTAAATTTACAGTGGTTCAGTGCCATTTATTTCGTTACAACCTAATACTTAGCTACTCTAGGAGATACCTATCCACGAGCCGTTTAAACTGAGCTAGTGAATTAGGGAGCGCATATTTTTTTGAGAATGTTAAAAACTCAGAGCCGGCTATTTGGGTAAAAAAGGAAGCACGGATGGAGCTCTTGGCCTTGGAGAAATGGATTTTCCTCTGACTACCTCTTGTGTTGGAATTTTGTAGCGTGTAGAACTCATCAGGCTTTAGTGCTACCAGTTCAGTAATCATTTTGAAAATCATGAGCAGGTCATTCCGTTTCCTACGAGTCTCAAGACTGGAGATTTTGAAAATTTTGTTGCGATTAGAGGCAGAAGGTGTGGATGTGTCGATATGATAGATATGTCGCGTAAGTGAGCAGCATTGGTAGGTGGGAACGCCTAAACCATTCAGACGCATTGAATGGGCATGCCATACAGAGAGAGCATGTACAGTTGGTACACTGATGGGTTGGCATGTGTTCGGTCTGTGCTCTGCTTGGTTATCATTGGCTGGCGCGCTCCTACCTACCAATGCTGCTCACCTACGCGACATGTACCGGATACTCTTCTAAGTAGGCTAGGTGCGTTTGAAATCAAATTGAACATATTTTAAATCAAAATGAGCTTCTCCCACATAAAAACTCTCCATGACGGTTAGAATAATTTTTTGTTCTTTTAAAAATTGGATTTTTTGCATCTCTTTGAATTTTTTTCAAATACCCCTGTCCCATAAGTCAAAACGCTGTTTAAAATTTTCAGCTGTAGAAAAGGAGGCGCATAAGAATATGTTCAACAAACCTCGATGGGTAAAAACAAACAAGTCGTATAAAAGCTGTTTGAAATTTTATAACATTTTTTTATTTTTATGGAAAAATAATGCATTAAATTATGTAAAGCGTGAAGGCAGCAATCATTTTTTTTAAAAGAAGAGGTCGCGCCATGCAAACGACGAGATGGGAGCGATCTTAATTCGATGGATAGCAAAAATTCTGCTTGCGTGAGTGCGTTGCACACCTATCAGCGGTAGGAAGATCGGTTGTAAAAAAAAAACATGAATACTTTTACTTTGCTGTTTTGAACAAACAGCATTTACATTTTCAATCGAATTATGAGAGCAGGTGGTACGATTTTTTGACACGAAAAATAATAAATTATACATAAAAATTTGCACAAAATTACAAAAAAAAAATCGTCTTTTTGTGCTCTAGAAAATTCTATCAACCACAATTTTCCTTGTATTAAAAAATCTAATAGAATTTTAGACAGTGTGTTCACTTATAGGCAGCTCATAGGCAGTATTGGATAATTTCAAAAAACGTCGTACTAAATTTTCCCTGGACAAAAAAGGTTCCAGCGTCTTGTGGAAGAAGGTCGCTATTGCGGCAAGCACCAGCTGCCGCTAATTTTTCATGGGTCTCACCCGCGAGATCTCAGACGAGCAAAAAAGTGCATTCACAGTTCACTTACAGTGTGTTCCTCGTCGAAAACAGAAAGTGCATGGCTTCTCCTATGTAGAAGGATCGCCCTCGCGGTTTCAGTTTTGTTGAATTCTTCCGCTCTGGTAACCCTCTTTTAGTTGTACAATTTAGGAATAAACGGATTATTAAATAATTTTGTGTCAGAGGCAACGGAAGCCCACACAGTCGCTTTGATTTGAAAAAGATGTCAATTTGGCTTTAAAAACCAATCTTGCCTAGAATAGGATCCAATTAGATTTGAAAATGTTCAGTTAGATATGAAAATTGACCAATTTGGTCTAAAGGTGTCTAATTTGACGTGAAAATGGTCAATAGAAACCTTGGGTTAGACTTTGTGGACATCACCTGAGCTTTGGCCTTGATTGCTCGTTGGATCGTCTATTCTGTGGCTTTCCACCATTTTAAGGTTCCGTGACTATATTTAGAAGTGATTTATGTGAAAACTTTGTCGATTATCTTTTAAACAAATTCCTTTTAAAATTCTGCTGAATGAGCGTTTCCCGGACTCAAGCCGAAAAGTGCCTCTGCACGGAATTCGGAGTTTTCGGATGTCGCGAAATTTGAGTAAAACTCCTGAAGCCAGACCCTTCTAAGCGCATCTCGATCGTTTTATAGTATCACCTGTATCACTTGTTGTCCCATTGATCATCGACTTGCTTGAGCGGGCGCCAGTAGCGTCTCCACTCGTCTTTGTCGCGTGCCAGAGTGCTCCAATGGATCCTCCTCGCTCGAGGGACACGAAGTGCGTCATAGCGGTCGTTCAAGGCTTTCACGAAGAAGTCCGACCAACGCGTTGATGGGCGTTCTGGTGTTCTCTTGACATCCCGCAGAATCCAGTCGGTGACGATTCTCGTCCAGCGGGTGTCTGCGAATCGCATTACGTGGCCGGCCCACCTAATTTTCGACGACTCGGCCCATGCGACAGCGTCTCTGATCTTCGAACGTCGGCGTTCTCGTCGGCTTGGAACTCCGGACGCCTTCCCTCACTTGCGTGAGTCGTGTCACTCCGAGCATCGTCCTCTCGATTCCACACTGCGCGACGCTGATCGCGTGTTCATCCTGCTTTCGTATAGCCCAGGTCTCTGAGACGTATGTTAGGGCAGGAAGAACGGTGGAGTTGAATAGGTGGGCACGGAGTCGGACGGTCTTCGTCTTCTTCGCGACTTCCTCGACGCTCTTGAAAGCTCCCCAAGCCGCTCGTTTCCTCCTGCTCAGCTCTGGCGCTAGGTCGTTGCCCATACTGACTTCGCGACCCAGATAGACGTAGCTGGAGCATTCGGAGATGTTCGTTCCGTTGAGCGAGAATGGGGCATCAGAAACTTGTCCGTTCCTCATGAACATCGTCTTCAGCATTTTATAGTATACGCCTAAAAATATGCCCTTCCTGTCTAACTGTCTCAGCATGGCTCTCGCATGATTGGAAAAGTCATACAAACCGACTCTGACAAGGATGAATGCGTCAAAACAACCGGTCCAGTCAGTGAGCCTAATAAACAACAGTTGAAACCGGAAAATTCGAGCGAACATTCCTTATGCTCCCAACGTTCAAACCAGTGTTTTTCTCGCTGCTTTTCTTCGTTATTTAATTAAACGGTAAACATGGCACTAATCGATCCCCATTTGGCATGCACCACACATTCTACTTCTACGAAATATCGGGGGAATTGCTTGCAGTGATCAGCCGATGAACAAGTCAGTTTTTAAATTTAATCTTTCCAAACAAGTTTGCTACCAATTAATCAACTCCAGAATGAGTTGTCCTGGCGAAGCCTGATCCGAAAACCTTGAAATGGAGCTGGCGCCTTCTGTGACTGCGAAAGAAAAACGCGCCCAGTATTAAATTATTGATGTTGAATTAGAGTTCGGCTGCTGAAACACTTTAAATGATGATTAAAAGAAAACAGTGTGTTTGTTTCGCCACTTTTCTTGAAAGAAGCAGTGCTGTTATAACACGTCCACAGTGGCTGGTCAGTAAAAGTAGGGAAGTTGTAGTGCTTTATTGCGATCAAAACTACTGCATCAGGCGGGACTCGAACCAGCACCCTCCGCTTTCCTTTCAGGAAGCTTTTCCATGACACCGTCAGGGCCACTTGACCCGGCGCAACATCCGCCATATCTTCAGCTCAAACCACGTTAGTGGTGTAATGGGCTAGCGTTGTGGCCGGAAGGCAGACGGTGCGAGTTCGAGTCCCGGCTGACTCAAGTTTTTGTCACAACGTCTTAAACGAGTGTTTGAAGCATTGTTTTAGCGATGCTGTAACTTTTTAGAACAGCACAAAAACTTCTACTTGTTCCACAAAAAGCGCATCTGTGAACTATGTATTTAATTTTATAATTTTAGTGCTATTTTTAAAGCTTTTTCAGACATGCTCAACCAGTTCCAACGTGCCTGAAGTCCAACTGGACAAAGTATACGCGATTGGAGATCTACATTCTGAACTGCTATAAAACGTCGCTGTTCATCTACATGTGTTTCACTGCTCATTTCATGCCAATTTTTTGCTAGTACAAGCTTTGAATGAAACGGATCTTCAGCTTTGTGATTGTTGTATATAAGGAAAAAGAAAAGATAATGTAAAAGACAAAGTTAGGCGCAACTAGATTCCTTTACCGGATGCGCCTCACATTCGTTTCTTACGATGATATCGCAGAGTCCACCTGAGTGCGAATTCGATAAAAAAATGTCAAAAACGAATATGACCATGGCTTACCTCTGACAGACGCTATGACAGCATTGCACGTCTTGCAGAGCCGTCTAGTAATAGGTGTGGCTGAAAATTTCCAAATTAGTAGCTATTTTAGTTAATATGAAACGCTTAATCCTGTTGTATCTCCGGTTTAAAAAAATTCACTACAAAAATTCACTTTAGGTGTCCGGTGAGGGAATAGTCAGCGTGAAATGGTACCGGAAACCAAGCTCGAAAAACAACTTGATTCACGCATTCAAGGTCAGCACACCCAACCGCTGTGAAGAGGACGTTGTCAGCAACATGTTCCGAACGGCAGTTGGTATGTGTAAGGGCCCCAGTGAACGTCAAGAATCTTTACGGTTGGCTTCAGATATAGCCACTTCAAACGGCTATAGGGTTTCAAGTGGCCATAGAAGATCTCACGCTAACTCCCTGATAGATCCTGAGTAGACAAGATGCCTCTCGTCCTACTGTTCATCCCCGATAGAGTCACTGCTGAACTTCAAAGAGCTATTGTTAGGGCACAACTGCAGGACGACCTTAGTGAACATTCCTAACGACAACATTAAGCGGCAGTTAGTTTGGAATAGACTCTAGATCAGCAGTGTTTTTCTGGAAATTGCGTTATTTGCCCCTGTGGAAGATTAGGCGACTGTTCAGAGATTGGAGCAATTTACCAGAACGAATGCTTGGCATGTAACGCCAAATACATCGGAAAAACGGGAAGGGCTCCAGCCCACTTGGAAAGCATAGGATTGATGCGCATAACGGGAATGACTTTGAGGTGAAGTGTACCATCTCGGCCGTTGTTGGAGGCATTTCGGCAAGGTTAGCGTTAGAGGCATTCTGGATTTTCACAAGAAATCCAGTAATGAACAACCGGAATGAGTGTCTGTCTGCTACGAGTGACTTTCTGCCGTTTGTGTCCCATTGTGAACTGTAGAAGGACCGGTCGGCCACAGCGGTGTGCAGTGTGTCCCATTCGTCCCTACTGGCTTACTGACGTGGGCGAAGATCAGCCCTTGCGGCGGATCGAATTGGTGAGTTCGTTTCTCCCACTTGGTCCCTCCCTTGTGTTCGTGATGAAAGTCCGAAATGCTAGGGTGGCCAAGGCGCTTGGTGGAGTAGAGCGCAAATGAAAACTTATGCACCACCTTCAGGCCTCTGAAGACGACGAGAAGTCGAAACGTCAGGCATCCACCTAAAACCTCGTGTTGGCACAGAAAGTTAAACTGACTAACAACTTACAAAGCCGAGGTTTGAAGAAGAAAGAAGTTGGAGATTACTGTTTATTGTGTTACTCTCTATCTTTTGTTTTACTGGCTTTGTACAGTGCTGGGTTGCTATCTCCTTGGTTGCGACGGTGAGCTACCCTCTCGTTTATCGCCTGACATGTGGTACAGCTCGTGTCCCAATAAAAATAAACATCTATAACGTTCGAAGCGAGTTGTATCTGCACTTTATCGCTTATCTTTTAAAATGTATTTCCTAATTAAAAATAGCTCTCGAATTTTGCCAGAGCGCTTCGGAGATTCAAGCATAAAGTGCAATTGCACGAAAACCTGGCTAAAACCCCAAGTCCTTAAATGTCTACAGTCCTAAATATTTCATATACCCGGCTCGACAAACTGCCTAAGATGTGTCAAATAAGAACAACGGAGAGATCCATCGCTCCAACCTAATAAATAGTTCTTGAAACGGGAAAATCCGAGTAATCAACAACGGGAAAAGATTTGACATGCCCTCCAAGTTCATAAGTGTGTGCCTCTTTTTTACTCTCTATTATTTAAATAAGCGAAAAATTTAAGAGACCGCATCAATCAATTCCTGTTGGAATGCGCCACGCACTCTACTTCTACGAGATAAGACAGAAGGCAATTTGAAGGGGTACTTGGGCTACAGAATTACTTGCGGTGATGAACAAGTCAGCGTTTTATCCTTTTCGGGCGATTCTGCTACCAATTCACCAAGTCATGGAAGGCCAGGTTGACCTGGACGAGAAACCCGAGCAAAAAATCTGGAAGCGGCTGAACACGACAGCGGCGCCTCTTCGATTGCGCTACCTCATTAATAACTATGCAGAAGCCAAAGCCAGAACTGCGACCGTCCGCTAATTCGGTCATCTGTTGGGCTGTCTTCTATAATGAACAGTGAACAATAAACTCTTATTGAGCCCAAAGAGGTAGAAAATAAGTTGAACACAAAAATCACTGCAAAAGTTGGCTCTTCAAAGACCAGCAAAAGTAGGAGCAATTATTGTACCAAAAGAGATGCAAAGTTAATCGATCACAAGATATTGCAGTAAAAGCGCCCTTTTTGAAGGTTTGCAAGAAAAGATTTCTTCCATGAGTGATGCGAAATGTGTTTTCTTTTTGAAAAAGACTAGCAGTGGACTCACTGAAAAAGGTACTTTATCAAAATGTCGCTAATTTGTTTTGAACTAACTTGTAGTTAATTTCTCAAATGTCCTTTATGCTTAAGAAAGTTTTTGACTTGTTGTTGAACGTTATCGACAAAGAATTGAGAAACTGTGCAGGAGGATTCATCACAAGTTCTAAGAGCAAGAGCCGAAAATAATTCGTGAAACTTTTTATATATGATCGGATGGTAACAAATTCAAAAAATACCATCAGCCGCATAAAGTCGCCGGGGCAGTCAAGTTTCACATGGAGAAAAGCCAGCAACCATGACACTCGGAGAGACCGAAGCAGATACTGTAGACAGGATCGTGTACTAAATTGCTGGTTGACAGTGGGAACACCAGCAAATACATGCGGCACATAAACAGAACGTAAGACCAGTAATGGTACCGCTACTGAATGTAACCTACAGGGTAGTTTATTTTCTCAACAATGAATAAAACTAACATTGGCATGGACGAGCTTACCTGCGTTGAAAACGATATCAACGCTTCCCTTCGATGCTTCCGTGAAGAGTTTGGAGCCTATTTCGGCGTGCCGAAATTCCTCTTTTACAAAGCATACTCGATTCAAAGTGTTCATCCAAAAGTTCCATTGCAAAAACATCGCTAAAATATTGAATCCTTGAATCCGTATAGTCTTATATATTTTATTTACTCTGTGAAACGTGCCGCTTAAGCTTATGGAAGGAGAACAAAGCTTGAACGAAGAAAGCTATTTACGCAACCTATTAAACATTTCTTGAAACGGGAAAATTTGAGCGAACATTGGTGGACATGCTCACCATGTTCACACATGTGTCCACCTCTACTACTGTTAGTATTTTAAGATTAAAGGTTAACGAATCGGTCCTCATTTGGGATGGTCACGCATTCTATTGGGTTGATTGAAATGCCTTGCAACACTAGCGCAACAGTAGAATAGAGCTATCCCTGAGCCTCATACGTAATTCGATATAGTTGGCACAATTGAGACTCTTCCAATATCCTTTATTGGCGAGCTTTCGCTGCTTAACAGCTTCCTCAGGCCTTTAACTACATTACACACAGTGATTATCATCATAAAACTATACAATAATAACGGTAAAACACTAACCAAGCATGCGTCGCAAACAAAGCCTCACCACAGCGATGCTCCTTACAAATAAAGTTACTGTAAACAACGCTGCCGCTGATCTTCTTAATCACTACACGATAAGCCTCAACTCCTCGGTCTGCTCATCATTATTGTTATTTTCGGGGTTCAGCCTCTTTATTGCAAGAGCTTCGAGCAGCTTCCTTTTTAGCGGGGTTATCAGTGAGCGACATTGCATTGCACTCATTCATATTGCAACACTGGCGCAACAATAATACAATACAATACAATATATACCAAAAATTCATCGCGATATACTCCCCCATCTAAGTCTAAGATCCTGCCCATCTTTCACGCAGCCTTTCAATTCCTTGCCGCCAGAATTCCGAGGGCTGTGAGGAAAAGAGAAATCTCCATTTCCAGTTGACGTCGATCATCAAACTCTCTACCTCGACGATGCTGCTTCAGAGCTCTGAACAGGTGGTAGTCAGAAGGAGCGAGGTCTGCGGAGCACGTGTATGGGGCAGAACTTTCCAGCCTAACTCCTGGATTTTCTCGCGACTCACTTCGACGACATGAGGACGCGCGTTGTCGTGCAGCAGGTAGGCATTTTCCCGTTCTGGACGTTTTTGGCGCATGGCGTCGGCCAAGTTCTAGAGCTGGATAGCGTAGACAGATGCTGTGACTGTGCTCTCACTATCCGGCCACTCCCAGTAAAGCATGTCTCCTGAGTCCCACCAGCAACACAGAAGAACCTTCTTTTCGTGGTGTCCACGTTTCGCTTGTCTTGGAGCCGGTTCCCCGCGCGGAAGCTATTGGCTGTTGTCGGAGTGGTTAACATAACGAAACCAGCTTTCATCACCAGTAACAATGTCCTTCAAAAAGCCATTTTTGTGCGGGCGAAGAAGCAGCGACTCAGCAACACTGATTCGACATGCCTTGTCAGAGTTCCGCAGCTCATGTGGTACCCAAGACCACCAAGCATTGAGGTACCCAAGGATCTCCAGCTGCCTCACGACGGTGCTTTGCGTACGTGCAGGTGTCGCCTCCCATTCGCGAGTGGTTGAATTTGGCTTCATCTTGAAGGCTTCGCGCAAGCTGTCTACTTCCACAACAGAGGGGCGTCCGGAACTTCGAGGGAGATATCTCCAACCTTGTAGTGTTGATACCAACGAGCCTCTGTGAATGACTTCCTCCTTAAATGCAGCGCAGATGTTAGAGGCTGCAGTCCTTGTGGAATGGCCTTGCAGAAATTCGTAGTAAACTATAGGTCGCAGGATGCTGCTGCTTATCGTTGACATTGCTGCTGTATTCGTACTCGACGAGGCCTAGCCACACAAGATCAATACTGTAGGATCTTTAACAAACAGGCAATAGTGTTATAAGACTTTTCGATTAACCCTTACCTGCGGTGGCTGGCCGATGCACAAGTCAGTATTTGTTCTTCGGACAAGTCAAGTGCCAATTCCCCAACTCCAGAGCGTGGAAGACCTAGCAGGTCTCATCCGAAAATAATTAGTTCGCTTTGCCACCTCTCTTCGGAGGGACCGTGCGTTGTTAGAAGGGTGGGTCGTCTGTAGAAAGCGTGACGTAAGGACCGTCTATAGTTCCGACGCCAAGCGATGCGACGGCAGGTAAAGTTCTCAAATTGATTGATCGCGTCCCTCAATCAATGTGGCCACTACACTCGGCGTCAAAGTATAAACGAGCCTAAATGGGAATGCTTTATTGCGATGAAAACTCTTGTGTCAGATGCAACTCGAACCATTCGCTTTCCTTTCAGGATGCTAGCCTATTGCCACATCAGCACTGCTTGATCCGGCGCAGCAACCGCCTTTTCCATTGTTGGCGCCCACCATGATATCCAGATGTTGGTCGTTGGGTCTGCATCCTGCCCGGAAAGCAGAGGATAGGGGTTCGAATCCTGTCTGGCGCATGGAGTCCTGATCGCAAGAAATTATCATTATTAGAGCATGTAACTTCTATAAGAGCCGCATCAAGCTTTAAAAAACGTGAAAGACGTTGTTTACAGTGACGTTCTAACCTCTTGAAATAGTGTAAAACCAAATGATAAGTTAAAGCTAGCTCGCAAGCCATTTATTTATTTAACAATTTTTCTTTCAATTCTATACATTTCCAGACATGCTCGACCAGCTCCGTCATGGGTGAATTCAAATGGATAAAGTGTAGGCGATTGCAGATCTACATTGTGAACTTCCTTAGTATAAACACGTTCATCTGCGATGCTTTCCAGCTCTTTTCACTTTACTGTTTTTGGTAGTTGGAGCTTTGAATAAAGGTAGTGTTTGGTTTGGTGCGTGTTAGACACAAAGGATAGAGGATAAAATAAGCTGTAACTAGATTCCTGGATACGCCACACATTTCAGTGCTACAAGGAGGTCGTGAGGGCCATTTGAAGGCGGATAAGGGATTTACAAGGAGTTCAACACAGTGTCGTACCTTTTGCAAAAACGCCAAGTATTGGGTCCAACCGAAATTTTTCGCTACTTGCGACTTTTAATTTCAAATAATCAAAAATTCGTCTAGTGATAACTAGATTCATTAATATAAAAACTGTAAAACTTATCATATCTCTGCCGAAAAATACCAGTAGCAATTTCAGCTGTGGGTAACTGAGCAGTTAGAGAGGGTACGGGAACGTTCACTAAATTTTGGCCGCGCCTCTCGGCCGCGGCGCTGCCGCCCGCGGCAGTTCCGCGATGGCGCGACGAAAACGCGCACGATTTCCAGGTCTCCGTACGCGTGGGCTCTGCACCGATCAGGGGCCGCTGGCAAACTGCCAACCGTCCTACCTTTGCTGCTTGTTTGCTGTTGAACCATGTTTCAGTCGGTACATACAATTTTCACGTCAAACTGGACGCTCTTCTAAACAGGCCTCACGCTTTTGAAATCAAGCTGAACATCTTCCAAATCAAAACGAGCTCCTTCCACGTTAAACTGGAAACTCTCCAAAAGGTTAGAATAATTTTTGTTCCAGGAAAATTTCCAAAATGATTTCTTTGAGGATTTAATTTACATACTGAACATGTGAAGACATTGTTTGAAATTATATAAAATTCCAATTTTTTGAGGAAAATTAATGGTTTAGAACTTATTTTGAACAGCAATAAGGCGCCTATTTTTGTGTCATAAAAATTGATTACGCCATGATCTCGTCTAAGAAATTGCGATGCTTAGTTTACTGATAGCAAAATTTCTCTCCTTACAATTTCTCCGTGCAGTTTCACACCTGTAAACAACATTACAAAAGCAATTGTAGAGAGCTCACATATCTCCATTTGATGCTTCATTTAGGCGTCATTTATGCTGTCAATCAAATAATAAACGCGACGAGCTAATCGAATGCATGGCGCGTTCCATTTTAGTGCACTAAATGATTGCTGCCTTATTGACTTTAAAAAAATAAAATTATTATATTTTTATTATATTTTTTCAAAAGATAAGAATGTTTTGAAAATTGTTACACTCATTTCGGCTTGTCATCTAAAAAAAAACTTCAAAGAAAATCATACCGAATTTTCCTTGAACAAAAAACTATTCTGCTTCCCTTGAAGATCCTCCAGTTTAACCAAAGGGCTCTCGTTTTGATTTGGAAGATGTTCACTTTGGTCTTAAAAGCATCAGGTTTTTTAAGAATATTGTCCAAAGGTGCGAAATTCGCGAAATTCGCACCTTTGGACAATATTCTTAAGAAACCTGATGCTTTTAAGACCAAAGTGAACATCTTCCAAATCAAAAAAGTGTTCAATTTGGCTTGAAAATATTATAAATAAGATTTCTACCTTTAATCTTAGACTATCAGGTATACTGTTATCACGAGTTTTCTACTACTAGAAAGAACCTTATCACAATAGTATTAGGCTGTAAGGAAAGTTCTGGCAGTTTTCGCGCCTCATTGGTATCAGCTCGCACTAAATTTGAACGGCTGGTCAACTAAACGATAAGTTGTACTTCTCAGGTGAGGAAGTAGCTCATGCTTCTTGCTTAAGTGCTTTTCATGCACTTCTTCAACATTTCTGATTTCTGAGGGAACCTTATTTATAGCATGGACAAGACGGCTTTCTGAAGTGTTCTACTTCACGAATTCAAACTTGGTCGGACGGTAAAGGGAACAGCCGTTGATGTAAACACTGCATGGCGAAAAAGTACCGCCTCTGAGCGACCCGTTTTTCGCCGGTTCAAAAAGATTCGGAATGGAAGAGAATCAATTGAAGACGAAGCATGAGCTGGAAGACCATCGCTCGTTGATCACGATGCATTGAAGCAAGTAGTAGAGAAGGACCCTCGGCAACCACTCTGGAGATAGTAAGAAACCTAGGAATCTCTCATAAAATTGCTGTTGATCACCTCAAGCAACCAGGCTGGTGAAAAAACTCGACAGGTGGGTACTCCACAACCTCACCGAAGCGCAGCAGCCGAGGCGAATGGAGGTCGAGCGTTTCCTGATCAGAAGAGATTCTAGGGAGCCGTTCCTCCATCGACTTACCACCTGCGACGAGAAATGGACTTTATGCGATAATAAGAAGGTTTTCTGTTCAGTGGGTAAATGTCAACGACTCCCGAAAACCTTTCCGAAGCTGGATTTTGCACTTTGATTTTGATTTTGCAGAAGATCTGGTGGACTGTAGCTGGAATGGTCTATTTTTCCTTTGTTTCTCCTGGCCAAACGATAACAGCAGAGCTGTACTGCGAGCAACTGGTAGAAATGTATGCAAAATTGAAGCAAAAGCAGCCTTCACTGGTGAATCGACACGACGGCTACTTCTGCATGACAACACACGACCGCATGTTCCACGGATGGTCCTCCAGAAATTGAACGAACTGCAGGTCGAAATTCTCCCTCATCCGCCATATTCGCCAGACCTAGCGCCAACCGACTTTTACTTTTTCAAGCATCTATTTAGACAGCTTTTTAAAAGATAGAGTGTTTACAAACCAACGTGGTTCAGAATCTACGTTCCTAGAATTTATTCAGTCTAGATTTCAGATTTTTAAGAAAATGGCGTATCTAAGCTGGTGTCACGTTTGCAGAGTTGTGTTGACTTCAATGGTGCTTATTTTGAGTAAAACGGTACAATTTGAAAAGAGTTATGGCGTGACGTGGAAAAACTGCCAGAACTTTCATTACAACCTAATAGTTACATTAATGGTCAGTTGCTAGTCAACAGCAAAAATTCGCAGTAGCCAGTTCCCGTTCGCAAGTTCATGCAATACTAGGCAGCCAGAAGCCCACTGATGTAACTCGTGTGAGTAAGTCTCGTTCGCATCGCCAGCGAATGGCTGGCGATGTCGGGTAGCCGGCATGCACACGCGGCGGTACGCGCGACGAAATGAGTAAACGTTCCGCCTCCCCAGTCAGAGGGTCAATTCTAAAAAGTATTTGATAGGCTTTGCTGCTAGTGAAGCTTTTGAAGATGTTTGAGACTCATATGAAAGCGAATGATAGCAAAGACCCCGAGTCGTGTAATTATAGAAAATAAGTATAGAAAATATAGTACATACAATAAAATCTACCACTATATAATTGAGTTAGCTCCCTGCCCTGTAGATGATGAGGCGTATCTCACTCAGGTTGGAAACCTGGCTGAGATACGCCTCGTGGAACCACCCGCAATCTCATGGAACCCCTTGCGACCCCTCCGCGTACCTCGCGCGGGCAACGTCTGCCGTTCAACATGGGTGTTTTTACAGCAGAGGACGCGTAGCCTCCTCCTGCTTGATACAACGGCATCTGCGCGCGTTTCTGAGTGCCTGGATCCAGAAGACGGGTTCCCTTCGTCGCATCACAACCGTCTGGAGTCAGAAGAGGAGACACCGTCGTCTTACGACGATGGATCGCATTCAGAATTGAGCATGGGATGCTGCTGCAGCATAGGAAGCGCAGCCTCCTCGTGCTTGACACAACAGCGTCTGCGCCCGTTTCTAAGTCCCTAAATCCAGAAGGCGGGTACCCTTCGTCGCACCACAACCGTCTGGAGTCAGAAGAAAAGAAAGGAAGCAGAGGTCACATCGTCGTCGTACCACGACCGGCCGCATGAAGAACTCAGCATTATCCCATGTTGAACGGAAAACTTTACCCGCGCCAGGTACGCCTCTGCGTACCTCGCGCGGGCAATGTTTGCTGTTCAACATGGGATATTGTTGCAGCAGAGGAAGCGCATCCTCCTCCTGCTCTACACAGCGGCAAATGCGAGCCTTTCTGAGCGCCTGGACCCAGAAGACAGGTCCCCTACGTCACACAACAACCGTCTGGAGTCAGAAGAGGCCTTACCCGCGCGAGGTACGCAGAGGCGTACGCCTCTGCGTACCTCGCGGGGGCAACGTTTGTCGTTCAACATGGGATGTTGTTGCAGCAGAGGAAGCGCAGCCTCCTCCTGCTCTACACAGCGGCAACTGCGAGCCTTTCTGAGCGCCTGGATTCAGAAGATAGGTCATTCGTCGCGCTACAAGCTTCTGCAAGAGGTGACACCGACGTCGTGTGACGAGCGGGCGCTCGGAAAACAAGGAAGTGGGCCAGGGGTTGGGACCAGGGAGGGGGGGGGGGGAGGGGAAGACCAGTAGAGGTGGACCAGCAATTAGATCCAGTAAGAAGAAACGAGTTAGGGAAACCTGGTGTCCGGATTTGGAAGGGTGTCAACGACATCCGGTGACCCAAGCTGTTTAGAATGAGAACGGTTTCGGAGGAGCAACCTGAGGGCAGAAGTACTGCGCAGCACAAACCAATGGCGTTACTGGACGGTATACATTGGATCCGATCGAAAATCTTCGGATAATTGGATGGTTCGGATAACGCTATTTTGGCGGACCCCAGGTTTTTGGATGATTCGGATATCGGCGACTTTGCGTACCCGGATTTTTGGATGAATCGGATCGGGTTATCCGAATCGGATATCCGAAAATGATTTTCATTAAATACATTGAATTCGGCCAAATCTCCAGATTAATGAATGACTCGGATAACGCTGTTTTGACGGACCCCGGATTTTTGCACGATTTGGATAATGACAATTTCGGGGACTCCGGTTCAGGCTCAAGCGTGGGGTGCGAGAATCGCAGGGGGGTCGTACTTTGGCTCAAGGTGAGGGGGGGGGTCGTACTTCGACATAGATCCGAAGAAAAAAATTTCTCGGAGGGATGATTCTTTCGCAAGCATTGTAAGCAGAGGTATGTAAATATTAAAAAACTAATTATTAATATCTAATTATTAAGGTTTGAAGCAAAGAAATCGATTAAATGAATATTTTTAGGCATGGCAGCGATATTGCGACACCCTGGGCATCGCATCTTCTACGGAAAGAAGGCGCCATTTGGATTTAAAACTATATTTAATAAAAATTTGAACAGTTGTTGTATTAGTTGTTGTATATAGATCTTACCGAAAGTTAACCTTCAATTTGTAGCAGGAAAAAAATCAGGCCTCTCCAAAGCAACCTTTCAACCGATCAGGTGGAGTGATTTTCCTGGAATTTTTCTTGGAATTTTTCAAAAGCAAAATGTTTCCTGAACAAGGATACTACTGGTACTGAAAGTAGAGTTTACAACAGCACAGATATTATTTAGCGCTTGTTCAAAGTCAAGCCTTACTTATGCGGTCTTCCTTGCGATCAGGTGAGGTCATGCTCAATTTTTTTTCAGAAATAAAGATTTTTCTACCTAAACGGAACGATCTCTAGAGCTGAAATGTAGCTTCACAAAAGCTCAATCTTTGACTGATACATAATAAAAAATTCAGCTTATCTGGAGCTACTTTCGATGTGATCAAGAAGGATGGATCACTGGTCGATTGCTCGTCGATGTGATTGCAAGGTGCTACACATGTACTT
>OX375865.1:103575591-103656623 GCA_947359475.1 Heligmosomoides polygyrus bakeri
AACTAGAGAAGATGCTCTTTTTGATGATCACAAAATCTTCTTTCAAAAAAGGGGTCTTCATGCGCGGAAAGGGGGGTGCGATTTCTCTGCGATTTTTGCCAAAAATCGCAGGGAAATCGCACCCCCCCCCCCTGGCCGCGCATGAAGATCGTTTTTTCAAAATTCGATTTTGCACTTATAAGATAGAGCATTTCTTCTAGTTTTCCGAATGACGCCCCATTTGCACAGCTCTCAAAGGTAAGCGAGTTATGGTCGTTTAAGTGCGGGTATCCGCAATCTGCGGCCTCGCAGGAGGGAGATGCCTTACGAAGTAGCCGGCACTTAAACGATCACAACTCACTTATTTTTGAGAGATGTGCAAATGCGGGCGGCATTCAGAAAACTAGAAGAAATTCTCTTTCCCATGACTACAAAATCGTTTTTCAAAAAAGGCATCTTCATGCGCGGCCGGGGGGGGGGTGCGATTTTTGGCAAGTATTTTCGCAAAAATCAACGAGAAACTGCATCCCCTGGCCGCGCATGAAGATCATTTTTTCAAAATTCGATTTTGAATTTATAAGATAGAGCGTTTCCTCTAGTTTTCCAGATACCGCTCGCATTTGCACAGCTCTTTAAGGTAAGCGAGTTATGATTGTTTTTGTGAAATCACTCCAATTTTTTCGAGCAAAAATCGCACTCCCCGGCCGCGTATGAAGATGTCTTTTTTGAAATGTGGTTTTAGGCTCATAAGTAAGAGGATTTCTTGTAGTATTTTGAGTGCCACCCGCATTTGCATAACTCTCAAAACTGAACGAGTTACGATCGGTTGAACAAAGTACATGTGTAGCACCTTGCAATCACATCGACGAGCAATCGACCAGTGATCCATCCTTCTTGATCACATCGAAAATAGCTCCAGATAAGCTGAATTTTTTATTATGTATCAGTCAAAGATTGAGCTTTTGTGAAGCTACATTTCAGCTCTAGAGATCGTTCCGTTTAGGTAGAAAAATCTTTATTTCTGAAAAAAATTGAGCATGACCTCACCTGATCGCAAGGAAGACCGCATAAGTAAGGCTTGACTTTGAACAAGCGCTAAATAATATCTGTGCTGTTGTAAACTCTACTTTCAGTACCAGTAGTATCCTTGTTCAGGAAACATTTTGCTTTTGAAAAATTCCAAGAAAAATTCCAGGAAAATCACTCCACCTGATCGGTTGAAAGGTTGCTTTGGAGAGGCCTGATTTTTTTCCTGCTACAAATTGAAGGTTAACTTTCGGTAAGATCTATATACAACAACTAATACAACAACTGTTCAAATTTTTATTGAATTTCAGAATTTCAATAATTTAAGAATTTCAGAATTTTGAATTTTTTATTGAGTTTCAATTTCAATTGACGTCTTCTTTTCGTAGAAAATGCGGTGCTCAGGGTGTCGCAATATCGCTGCCATACCTAAAAAATCTTCAGTTAATCGATTTATTTGCTTTAAAACCTTATAAATTGAATATTAATAATTATTTTCCTTTCTATCACATTTTCTAAAACTGTTTGCAACATAAAAGGCAACTTAACATTAAAATCCATCGATTCTTTCGAAGGGGGGGAGGGGTCGTACCAAGACCCTCCTGGTGAGGGGGGGGGGTCGTAAATTTTTGGCAGAAATCGCACCCCACGCTTGAGCCTGCTCCGGTTTTTTGAATTATTCGGATACGGGCAATTTCGCGGACCTTGGATTTTTGAATCTCGAATAGGATATCCGAAAATGATTCATTCGGATCCAATATATACTGGACGGTCCGGAGAGCGTGCCTATGATGAACGCACGGAAGTGGTGAACGGCTTGATGCCAACAAAGTACAGAGCAAATCCTAGATGTTAGCCTATTTCAAGTTTTACAAAAAAATTCCCTAGGCCAGTGATGTTGCAAAGTCGCGCGAAGCGCGCAAGTGCGAGACACGCCGTTAGGAGTGTCTGAGCACTTGTAAGTATAGAAGACAGCCCGATAGCTAACCGAATTAACGGTGTACTGGCTGGGGCTTCTGCCCAGGTATTAATGATGGCGGTGATGACGCAATCCGAAGAAGCGCCGCTGTCGCATGCAGCCGATTCCAGATTGTTGGTTCAGGTTTCCCACCCAGGTCAACCTAGCATTTCAGGAGCTTGTGAATTGGCAACAGAATCGTCCGGGAAGAATAAACCACTGACTTGTCCATCGGCTCATCACCGCCAGCAGTCTTGTAGACCAAACACCGCTTCAAATTGCCTTCTCTCAGGCCTATGGTATACTCCCGCGTCGCTCCAGCGACGGGCGCGGGACAACTGTCAACGGCGCGCTTTCGCCGCAGTGGCGGACGGCGCAGTGGGGCGCGGTTGTCACTTGACGCGCCATCGCTCCCGCGATGCGTCGCAGAGGGGTGTTATACCTCCGTGTCGCGGGAGTGAAATATAGTCCCGTGCGACGGCCGTCGCAGCCCGTCGCTCGTCGCAGTGCAGTGCACCGCGACGAGCGATGGGCAGCGATGGTCGCGGAGAGGGGGGCGCTTGTCGTGCCCTATTCTATGCACTTCCGCTCACTTATTTCGACACTTCCTTGGTTTGTGACCATACTACACCAATTTTAATACACGTCTGGTGATGTTGGGTGTTCATGGGATGTCTCTGTTAACGGGAAGAAGCGAAATCACGAACGAAACGGTTGAGAAAACAAGAAATCCAGAAAAAAATGCACAGGGCCAGCTGATTCGCTAAAATTCTGCAAAAGACTCCGTCTGTAGAACTGCGTGAACTATGTCAGCCTAACCGATAGCGACGGCTCGCGACGCGCATCGCGAGCAGTCGCGTCGCTGTGCACTCCCGCGTCGCTGCAGCGGATGGGAGTATACCATAGGCCTTATTTCATAAAAGTACAATTGCTTTCTCTCTTATCTCGTAAAAGTAGAATGCGTGGCGCATGCTAAGTAGGAATTGATTGACGCGGCCTTTTACCCTCCACCCTTTTTCGAATAACAGGGGGAAACAAAGAGGAACACTGGTAGAGACTTGGGGAGCATGTCAAATGTTCGCTCGAATTTTCCGGTTTCAAGAAATATTTATTAGGTTGGACTGATGACTTCCTCCATTCTCGCCTTGTCCATTCTTGCAGGCAATCATTTAGGCAGCATTATTCGCGGAGTATGCAAAGTATATGACCCTATGAAGGTTCAATGATTCGATACTTCAGCCAGGTTTTCGCGCAATAGAACATTTTGCTTGAATCTCGGACACACTCTGCCTGAACTATGTCAAAATTCAGGAGACCTATTGAAAATTTAGAAATAAATTTTGTAAAAGATAAGCGATACAATGCAGACATAAGTCACTTCGAGCTATGGATGCTTATCGTTATTGCGACATGTGCTGTGACACATGTGAGGCGATAAACGTGAGGTACTGGTCGTCATAAATCTGCTTCCGCCTAGAGCGATGGCCTCATGGAGAATTTCATGCGCCATAAGGAGATCAAATTTCTTGGTTTTCAAGAAAAGAGGTGCCAATCCAAGCATCCGACCGCGTTATGTGCTGAAAGAAATTGAAGGATAATCAAATGGTTCTGGTCTAACCAGGAAACTATCTCAACGGTAGGTCGGAACGGCCCAAGTGTTGTATATGGGCAGAATAGCCTCTCTCTGGAAACATGAAAATGCGAATATCTCGACTCCAATACAACTCTGCGCAGAGTTACGTACGACAAAAGTTGGGCCGTTGGCGGTGTTAGCCCTACGCCCGCACGCAGAGGGCGAGCTCAAGCTGGCTGGAAACAGCGATTATGGGAATTACGCCGCCCCTCTACGCACTGCGCCACCGCTCGCTCGGTCGTCATCGCTGTTTCCAGCCAAATTGAGCCGCCCTCCGCCTCCAGGGATAGGGTTGACGCCGCCAACGGCCCAACTTCCGTCGTCCCTAACTCTGCGCGGAGTTGTCTTTGGGTCGAGATACCTGCAGTTTGTTGTTTCCCAGAGAAGGGTGATTCTGCCCATATACAATACTTGGGCCATTCTGACCTACCGTTGGATAGTTTCCTGGTAAGTAGAAGCTTCCTAATAGAGCTGTTTTGAACTTTACCTAAAACTTCTATACTCTTTACTTCAAGGGGAGGGGCAAAGAGAGGGATCTAGAGACTCTATAATGGGACGAATATACATTTTTTAAGCTCTGAGGAATATACACTCGTTACTGGTAGGAGAGCATCTGGAAAGGTTTCAGACTCTATGAGCCGCCTTAGCTGTGACCTGCTTGCAATGCATGTCAAACTCCAGATTATCGATGACGTGAATTGTAGACCTTCACTTCGGAGACCTGCAGAAACTGCAGTCCTTTGACAAAATTCCTTTGACAACTGATGTTACTCCTACGGAAACTTAAAGTGCCTGAAAGCTTTTTTCAGAATAGGAGGTGCTCCAAGGAACAGAAAAGAGCAAAATCCAAGTGATGTTTCTAAGATTAAACTTATTGTTCGAAATACTGAAACGTACCCTGTTCATCATCAGAAAACTTAATGGAAATGGAGGAAAATTGATGAAGGGACTCTTGTAGTTCAAAGTAAGTCCGAAGGTTCCGTTTCTTAAAAGAGTCTGGAAGCTCGAATAAAGGAGAAGATGCTTTTTTTCACCGCCTGCCATAGATGAATATGATCAAAAAATGTCACCATTTTGAACTTCGAAATACTCAACTAACTGGAGCATATAAGGCAATGAGTGCTAACTCTGCCGTTCTAATCAGGCTCGCTTTCGAGGTTAAATGGTTCACGAGTTCTCTTGTTCACTAAGGGTCCAAACGATAAACTCACACCCAGCGGAAAAATCGTAATTCATTGAAAAATAATCTCATAGAACAAGAAAACTTATGTTATGAAATATGAGCAGAAACTCTTAGGTGGTTTTTTAGGGGAATCCTGTGAGGGTGTGAATTCTGTGGAAGATTCCAGAGGCCAATTCTTCTGACACAAGAGTGTGTCCATGTTATATTCCTACTCTTCTTTAACAATAGTTTGAGAGCTTGTAGGTAATCTAAGTGCTGAAATTATTTAAAAGTGGCTTTTTAGCTAGAGACGCGCTAAGAGTAACAGTTTTTCCAATTTATAAAAGGTTAATTTTGTGGAAAATTGTCATTTGAAGACAGAAGTCAAAAACGGCTAAATATTCTACATTCTTGCTCATATTCCATTACATAGGTTTCCTTGTTCTACGAGATTGTTTTTCTATGTGTTATGCTTTCCCCATTATGTGTGGGTTTGTCGTTTTGAACCTTAGTGAACAAGAGAACACGTGAATCATTTCACCTTCAAAGCGAGCCTGACTAGAACTGCAGAGTTGACATTCATTGCCTTACATGCTCCAGATAGTTGAATATTTCAGAGTTCAGAATGGTGACATTTTAACCACATTCATGTGCGTTTCGAGCTTCGCCGACGTTCGAAGATCAGAGACGCTGTCGCGTGGGCCAAGTTGTCGAAAATTTGGTGGGCCGACCACGTACATAATGCGCTTCGCAGACACCCGCTGGACGAGAGCCGTCACCGACCGGATTCCGCGGGATGTCTAGAGAACACATGTACGCCCACCAACGCGTTGGTCGGACTTCTTCGCGAAAGCTCTGAACGACCGATATGACGCTCTTCGTGTCCCTGAGCGAGGAGGATCCATTGAAGCACTCTGGCACGCGACAGGGCGAACGGAGACGCTGCTGGCGCCCGCTCGAACAAGTCGACGATCAACGGGACGACGGGTGATACAGGTAATAAGGTGATTCACAGGCGGTGGAAAAAACATCTTCCGCTTTCATTCAGCTTTCAGAGAGAGAAACGGAGCATTTAGACTGACTTTGAACTACAAGCGTCCCTTTGTCAACATTTCTCTATTTCCATTGAGTTTTCTGATGATGAACAGGGTACTTTTCAGTATTTCGAACCTTAAGTTAAATCTTAGGAACATCACTTGGACTTTGCTCTCTCCGGTTACTTGGAACATCGCCTATTCTGAAAAAAGCTTTCCAGCATTTTAAGTTTCCGTAGGAGTAACATCACTGCTCTCTATTTTGTCAAAGGACTGCAGTTTCTGCAGGCTTCCGAAGTGAAATACCTCGGATCTCACATCGTCGATAATCTTGAGTTTGAAATGCATTGCAGCGTATATTCCTCAGAGCTTAAAAGACGTATACTCCTCCTATTCTAGAGCCTCTAGACCCCTCTCTTTTCCCCTTCTCCTAAAGTAAAGATTATGGAAGTTTTAGGCAAAGTTCAAAACAGCAATTTTAGAAAGCTCCTACTTAGATCAGAGCAATTTGATTAACGTTCAATTCCTGACAGCACATAACGCTGTCGGATGCTTGTGCTGTCACCTCTTTTCTTGAAATTAAAGAAATTTGATCTCCTTATGGCGCATGAAATTCTCCATGACGCCATCGCTCTAGCCGGAAGCAGATTCGTGACGACCTCACGTTTATCGCCTCAGATGTGATATAGCACGTGTCCCAATAGCGATAAGCATACATAGCTAGAAGTGAGCTATGTCTGCATTGCATCGCTTGTCTTTTAGAAAATTTATTTCCGAATTTTCAATATGTCTCCTAAATTTTGACAGAGTTCAGGCACAGCGTGTCCTAGTTGCAAACAAAATGGTCCATTGCACGAAAACCCGGCTGAAGAAAGGAATCCTTGAACCATCCGTCGGTCCCACACGTTTTCACACTGTATGAACCATGCTGCCAAAATGAATGCAGACTATCAATGGCAGAAAGAACGGAGGGCTCCATCGGTCCAACCTAATAAAAAGTTCTTGAAACGGGAAAATTCGAACGAACATTTGACGTGCTCCCCAAGTCTCTACCAGTGTTCCTCTTTGCCATCCCTTGTTATTCGAATAAGCGGTGAAGGATAAAAGGTCGCGTCAATCAATTCCTACTTGGAATGCGCCACGCACTCTACTTCTACGAGATAAGAGAGACGGCAATTTGAAGCGGTATTTGGTCTACAAGACGATGTTCATGAGGAGCGGATGGGTTCCTGATGCCCCGTTCTCGCTCAACGGAACGAACATCTCCGAATGTTCCAGCTATGTGTATCTGGGTCGCGAAGTCAACATGGCCAACGACCTAGCACCAGAGCTGAGCAGGAGGAAAAGAGCGGCTTGGGGAGCTTTCAAGAGCGCCGAAGAAGTCGCGAAGAAGACGAAGAACGTCCGACTCCGTGCCCACCTATTCGACTCCACTGTTCTGCCCTAGCATACGCCTCAGAGACCTGGGCTTTACGAAAGCAGGATGAACACGCGATCAGCGTCGCGCAGCGTGGAATCGAGAGGACGATGCTCGGAGTGACACGACTCACGCAAGTGAGAGAAGGCCTCCGGAGTTCCGAGCTTCGCCGACGTTCGAAGATCAGAGACGCTGTCGCGTGGGCCAAGTTGTCGAAAATTTGGAGGGCCGACCACGTGCATAATGTGCTTCGCAGACACCCGCTGGACGAGAGCCGTCACCGACTGGATTCCGCGGGATGTCTAGAGAACAATAGGCCGCCCACCAACGCGTTGGTCGGACTTCTTCGCGAAAGCTCTGAACGACCGATATGACGCTCTTCGTGTACCTGGGCGAGGAGGATCCATTGGAGCTCTCTGGCACGCGACAGGGCGAACGGAGACGCTGCTGGCGCCCGCTCAAGCAAGTCGATGATCAACGGGACGACAGGTGATTTGGTCTAAAAGATTGTGATGAGGTGATGAGCCGATGGACAAGCCAGTGGTTTATTCTTCCCAGACGATTCTGTTACCAATTCACCAACTCCTGGCATGCTTTATTGACCTGGGTGGGAAACCTGAACCAACAATGGAATCGGCAGCACGCGGCAGCGGCGCTTTTTCGGACTGCGCTACCACGCGCCCTCATTAACAACCGGGCAGAAGCTCCAGACTGTTTTCTAACCGACCGTTAATTCGGCTGTCTATTGGGCGGCTGTCTATTGGGCTTTCTATTTATGGTCAGATTGTTGGTGATAATTTGAAAAAATAGTATCAGCCGCATAAAGCCGTCGGGACAATCAACTTTCACATGGAGAAGGCGACGACCATGGCACTCGGAAAGACCAACCGCGGATACTGTAGGCAGCAGATCGTGCACTATATTGGCAGTTGACTTTGGTAACGCCAGCAAATACGTGCAACACATAAACAACAAGCAAGGCAGTAAGTAATACTACCACCTTCAGATTATAGTCTAGAGGATATCGCAAAATAGCCTCACAACCAGGGATGTGCGGAATTTTCGTTTTCGTGTTCCGAATTCCGGTTTCCGGCCGTTTTTAGTCCTTCTGTTCCGTTCAGTGTTTCGCTCTCTTTTGGGTCGGAAGGGGAACGGAAATGGTGACTCATCACTACTTTGCGCTGCCTTCATTATACCCCCACAGGTTTCATGGGTGTTTGAATCAAGTTTCAAATTCCTTACCCGGAGCATGCTTATCCTTTTCCCTGATAATTCTAAGTTTCGCCTCGAACACGAAATCTAGATTAGAGTTCTATAAGCACTCTTAGCTCGTTAACAATGCTTTCCATAGAGGACATTGGATCCATCCTAGTCGGAGGGTAGCACGCGGTGTCTTGCCTCTCCATCCCCTAGCTACTGCTAAATGATAGAATGGTACCCATGCTAGCTCAGAGAGTGGGTGCTGATCGCAACTGTAACCTCAGCGCCGCCCCTCCCAATTAGGATAAATCTGGGACATTCAGTAAGACCGGTTAGTGCTGTGAGTGGCGAAATCTCCGTCATCTTACTCGTCAGCTAGATTCATTGCGTGTAAAATTCTTTTTTTCTATGTACAGAAAGATCTCGGATAAACTTCAATTTATTACACTACCAGTGCTTGAAAATTTATCTCAGTAATGATACCCATACAAAGATTTTTATTGCTATATGCTGCTGGAAAAGAGTCGCATGCTGCCTTCCCGTTTCTTAAAATTGTTAGTGGCAATTTATTAGAGCAACTCAGTTATTACTACGATTAGGGATATATATTTATGAAAAATTAAATGAAGTACTGAATTCTGAGTCATTTCCGTTCCCGTTTTCCGCCCATTTTTGAGCTCTTCCGTTCCGTATTCTGTGTTCCGCTTTTCTCAAAAAAAAAAAATTCCGCACATCCCTGCTCACAACAGTGAAACTAACATTTACATGCTTTTTCTTGTGTTGAAGGCGATATCAACGCTGTTCTTCGATGTTTCCTTGGAGTGCTTCGAGCCTGTTGCGGAGTGCCGAAGATATGCTCCGCTCAAAGTGTCTAAGCTAACAAAAATTCGTGCAATGGAACTTTTGGTCCATAGAAAACATGGTCAAAATATTGAACCCTTGAACTCTTATAGTCCTACGTAGCGTATCCACTCCGCGAAGTGTGCTGCCTAAACCGATATATCCCAGATTTGAGCGGAAACGGAGACTCCCATCGGTCCAACCTAATAAATACTTCTTGAAACGGGAAAATTCGAGCGAACATTTTACATGCTCCATGTTCACACCAGGGGTGCACATTAACGGTTAACGATTTAACGAATTTAACGAATTAACGGCATTTTTCGTTAAAATCTGGCTCAACGACTTAACGGAAATTTTAACAGACGTTTTTCTCACTGCGATTATCACATTCACCCTTTCTCTTCACTAATGATGCAGGCCTCATTCTCCCAATTAAGACTGTTCCTTAAAAAACTATTGAAATCAGCAAAAATATTTTAACGTTTTCATGAAATTGTTTTGAATTTTGGAATTTGTAAATGGATTTTGATGCGGTGTAGCGTAGTAAGAGGAGGTGTCGGCTGTCGCGTGCACCCGATACCAGGCTTCTGGTTCGCCTGCAACATTGTTGAAAATTAGGCCAACCAAACCTTCCATCCCTCCTGGGTCGGGGAATTGGTATCAGACTTGTCTAGGAAGGATAAAGCGCTGACTTCTCCATCAGCTGGCCACCACAGGTCATTATTTGGCCAACTACGCATTCGGATCGCCTCCGCGATACCCCGTAGGAGTAGAATGCTTGGCGCATCCCAAAAGATACTGACCTCCTCGTAGGATATGCCTATCCTCACGTGGCGTTGCTTATCCCAGAATACTTTTGCTGCCAACTGAAACAGTCGAGATGGAGACAA
The DNA here is from genome assembly GCA_947359475.1 of Heligmosomoides polygyrus bakeri. NCBI lineage: Eukaryota > Metazoa > Nematoda > Chromadorea > Rhabditida > Heligmosomidae > Heligmosomoides > Heligmosomoides polygyrus. The sequence goes on from OX375865.1 coordinate 103,585,734, forward strand.
TGTTTTCAGCGGCAAGACGTATTTTAAACGATTTTAGAAAAACACTAATAACAAAAATTAGGAATGCTACTTATCCTGAACGTTAACACGTTGGCGACGTGTCACACCTTTCTGCATTGTGGGACCGTGTGACATGATGCAGCGTCACGGTGCCGACGTTGCAAAAATGGATTGGTCCCGCGCACAAGGCCCTCGAAAATCGTGCGTTCGAAAAAGTGTTAACAATCCACTGATAGGCTTTTAATTGCATTTTTATTATAACTTCTGTGCTTCATGGGCTATTGCTCGTATCGAAATTGTATATGCTCGTAGAACAGTCACACAAATTTCAACATTTTCGACAAAGCGGTTTCGCAAAGCGCTAGGGAAACGGGGAACTCCGGGTTCTGTCTGATCGCACATTTTATAATAGGATGCCTTGCCGGTGATAATCTTGTTGATTGTTGATGTTTGTTGATGTTGAATTGTTTATTTTCATTGCAGCGTTACACTCCATTCCTTGAACTTTAGCTGTTGACCGCTTGAAATTGAAACCTATAAGGTTTTCCTTGATTTTTTCCTCTTGAAACAATGGTTTGCAGCTAATTGTATTTTTCAACGAAAGTTAACGATTTACCGGAAATTTAACGAACATTTTCCGTTAAAAAATTTCGTTAAAAAAAATTTAACGGACAGAGTGTCGTGTGCACCTCTGGTTCACACCAGTGTTCTTTTTTGCTACTCTTTAATATTTAAATAAAAGATAAAATGTAAAAGACCGTTCTATTCGATCCTCATTATAGATTCTATGTATTTCATCTAATTGCGAAGGGCCGGACCAATAGGCTTTTTAATTGATTACTCCTCACCTTTTCTAATGATAAGAGGAAGCCTACCCCGAAAAATCCTAATATTGCTCATATACTTTCTGTTTTTGAAAGTTTTTTGACTTGTATGTAGTTGTCGCCCTCGACAAAGAAATGGAAAACGATGCAGCAAGTTCTTCACAATATTTAAAAAACAAGCCGAAAAAGATTCATGACACCTTTTCAACTACCGGTTTGTATTTATCCGAGGTCACGACTTTTTTACAAACACAATTATTCATTCAACGAAAACGATTGCATAATTAATTTGTCAAAAAGCACACAGTCTCGCTTAAATAAAAAGTTATTTGTCAAAGAAATCATTATCTTACCACCGTCCTAACTCCCTCTAGTTTCCAAGACCTGATTCGCTTGCATTGAATCGCTATAAGGGATTTCGAGAAAAGAAACATCAGAAAAAACCACTTTGTTTGAGTTCCATACGCGCGCCGTTCCTCCATAATGCGCCATGCACTCGTCTTAATTCGCGCATTCTAAAGTCGATTGATTGTGTTTCGCTTGAACACTTGCTTTAATTTCTTCAAAAAGTAGCCGTACGGTTGACTTGTGCTTTTTTTTGAAGGTTAAAATTTAAAATGTTATGTTTTAAAGGCGCACTTCTGGTGCAGTAAATAAATAAATAAATAAATAAATAAAAGCACGCTACTGCTAGCAAAAAATCCAGGATATCCAAAAAATGCAGGTGCAATTTGAAAGGTTCTAACATTGCTGCTAGTGAAGCTTTTGAAGACGTTACCGCGACTCATATGAAAGCACTGTGTAACGAGACTTCTGTAGTATGTAAATGGTCAAGATAACGCCCTGCCTGCATACTCCTGAAACCTTGCATTCCTGACTCGATTGATTGTGCATGGGTTGAATGCTTGTTACAATCTTGTTATTACTTGCCTAGATTAGCCTGTGCTGTGCTTCTTTTAACGTCTTGAATTTGAAACTTACGTGAAAGACACGTGACATGCGATTTTGTCGATTACACAATTTAAATGGGGGCAGAAGCCCAATTTTCCAAGAAGAATTCTGTGAGCTGATGAAACAACATTCAATTTGAATGGAGAGGTTAATTGCCATAACTTCAGCTATTGGGCGACGGAAAACGGTAAAAGAATCACACTACAGGTTAATGTGGCCAAGTAGCAAAAAGATTGGAACAAGCATTCAGACCCTGCATAATCAATCGAGTCTGAAATGCAAAGTCTCAGACGGGGCATGGCGCAATTTTGACTATTTACATGCCACAGAAATCTCGTAACCGCTTTCATATGAGTCTTAAACATCATCGAAAGCTTCACTAGCAGCAATGTTAGAACTTTTTTTCAGGTGTCTTTTTAAGTTTTAAACCTTAAAGAAGCACAAATCAGTCGATACGGCAACTATGTGTGGAAAATATAACAAATACTCAAGCGAAACACATTCAATGGAGTGTAAAACGCAAAATTTCAAGAGAGTGCATGGCGTATTCCATACCGCTCGTACGTGTGAAAGTTTCTGTTTTCTTAAACTTCCATACGAGCCCCCCCTGTCTTCAGTACTTTTATTGTGAACAAAGTTATAATTTTTCAAGCAGTGTATACATTTTTGAGACACACTTTATATGCAGATAATCTGCATTCACATTATTAGTTCAACAGACAGTGCACTGTATAGGGCGAGTGAGCAACGTAGTCTTCCCATATTGTTGGTGGCATTCTCATCTTCACTAGAAGTTCTTTTTCATCGGTCTCTCATGACCAACGAACTCGTTTTGTCGCTCAGAAACGTCACCATGCTTGAGACGTAATGTCCGCGCACCTGGATTAGCAACCGGACCAGCTAGAACTGATCCCGAAATAACAAAGCGCTTACTAGCAAGTCATCTCGTGCACTCAGTCTGCTCGCTCAGTTCGTCGGCGCAGTTCTGCTAGCATGCTGCTGACCATGAGCTTGGTTGCTCTCGTAATCGTCGCTTCTGATGCGATTCCAGTCGACAACGCCGTTGACGGAGAGCCAGAAATCGAGTGTGGCCCTACTGCCATTACCGTGAACTTCAACACCAGGAAGTCGTTTGAAGGCCACGTCTATGTCAAGGTTGGTTTCGATATTTTTCACCCAAATACGAAGTAAGCTGGCATTACCTTACTAAATTTAGGAGTTATTTTCGAGGATAACCCTAGAAAACCTTTCAAAAATTACTTCCTTATTTAATTTTATTCGGTTGTAACGAATTAAATGGCACTGGCTCGCGCCATTTTTGGCGCGTCTTTACGCGTTTGATCAAGAACAAACCATAGGCATATCGTTTAGAAGCGCAAGCTTTGCTCTACCCGTGAGTACCAAATTTTCTATGTAAAAGTGGGAAAACTTTAGAGTTTTATTGACTTTTTTGCAGATGGACAAAAGGGTAATCCGAGGCATTTACTTGTATGAATTCAAGCTGGGCACTACAGCTAAGGAGGCGGACGAGAAGATCAACGCCGCATTCGGCCAAGGATGTTCTACAATTCGGACGGCGTATCGTTGGTATCAGAGGTTCCGGAATGGAGATGAGAGCTTGGAAGAACATGAAGGTCGTGGGAGGCATAGTGATGTTGATGAGGACAAGCTGAGAGATGTGGTAGAGGAGGATCCACACAAAGGTACCAGGGAGATAGCGAAGGTTCTTGGCGCCAGTCACAACACAGCTGCCCGGCATCTGAAGGAAATTGGAAAGACCAAAAAGCCGGAAAGATGGGTGCCTCACGAGCTGTCTGAGGAGCAAAGAAACCGACGACATGAGATCTCGTCCGCACTGCTTCTACGGAACGAAACGAACCCATTCCTTGATCGCATCGTAACCTGTGACGAGAAATGGATAATGTAGGACAACAGGCGACGATCGGCACAGTGGGTGGACAGCGATGAGAGCCCCAAGGTTCTTGCGAAGCCGGAATTGCACCAAAAGAAAGTAATGGTGACAGTATGGCGGTGCTCGCTGGGAATTATTCACCACAGCTTCCTCCCTCCCGGTGAATCCATCACGGCAGAGAAGTACTGCATTGAAATTGAAGAAATGATGAAAAAGTTGGATATCCGGCCGGCCTTGGTAAACCGAAGGCGAGCTCTCCTTCTGCACGACAATGCTCGCCCCCATGTAGCACGAATGACGTTGCAGAAATTGAATGAGCTGAGCATTGAAACTCCACCACATCCTCCGTTTTCTCCCGACCTCTCCCCAACAGACTACTACTTCTTCAAGCATCTTCGCGACTTCTTGGTAGGGAAAATATTCAAATACCAACAGGATGCCGAAAGTGCCTTCGAAGATTTCGTCAATTCCAGAACTTCTGATTTTTACGCTACTGGGATAAAAAAGCTTGTGTCTCTTTGGCAAAGATGTGTAGAATCAGAAAGTTTTATTTCGATTAATAAACTTGCCTACAAGCCGAGATAATAACTGTTTAAATTTACAGTGGTTCAGTACCATTTATTTCGTTACAACCTAATAAGACAAAATATCGGTGCTTCATGCCCGGCCGTGAGCATGGAACGTGGCAAAGATAGACTTGCTAATCAGAGTACTGACTGCACAAGCTAATCATCAATTCACTTCTCTGGCAATACTCGCTTTGACCTCCGGCTTCAACTCCGGGATGCGACCGAACACAGCCGGGCGAAAACCCGATAAGTACAGGAAAGGCGATCCTCAGCGCCCAGATGGAGCCATGGTAGTGCTACGTTTGCGGAGTTTTATTTGTTTACTCAAAGCACATGATAGTGAGCTTAATGTCGAGCATTGAAAGCAATGATCATCAAAAAGCCATGACAAGAATAGCAACGAATTATTAGCGAAGCTGAATACTCAGGAACAACTCCGAAAAAGAAAACACTCAGAAGGAGAAGAAAAGAAAGCAAATATTGCAAGTTGATTTTTTTTAGAAACAGCAAGTAAGTGTTCTGTAATAGGTGTTTTGCAACATAATTCTGGAGGAAACGGTTATGTTTATGTTGATGATAGCCGATAACCAAGAAGTCAACAAAATAAACAAAAAATAATCTATAATTGGCCAAAAAACGAAGCCTGAAAAACATCAATTTCAAGAACTTGTACGTGCCTTGTCGAAGTGTAGCTATTTGTGGATTTTGATAAAAGGAAGTCCTTTGAAAAAAGAGTTAAGGATAAACAGTGAATTTCATGGCTTCTATTCCGACGAGAAGTGCCGATCGGACGAAGGCGGTCGAAGCGTTGCGGGGATCGTAACTCCGTTCGACGGTTGTGGTTCGCAACGGATTCGCTCACTGAATCCGAGAGGAATCTTCGTGCTCACCACCGTAGTGATCACTTTCCACGTTGGTCTCTTTAGAAATTAACGTCCGTCTATAAGTGTATCACAATGATCACGACTTCAGCCTCACTTCGTCACCAAGGTAGACCGAGCATATCGCGTGTCGTGCTTTTACATGGAGGCCAGCAAGGATGTCGTTTCTCAACTGGCCGTTTCCGAGTTGACCACATCGAGTGTGACAGCTGTGGTTCTAATGCCAACATGTCGCTATGATGTGAGTTGTTTGGAGCTTAAGTGATCTATTCTTGAGTTTCATTCAAAAATTAACTTTGTATATGCAAGCTTATTTTAAAACCGGAGGCTTTTCGCTCCCGGTCGCGAAAGCGGTTTTACTGGTTTTAAAATCAACTTGCAAATAGTATTGAGAGATGGTGACTCGTCATCCACTCAGGCTGCAGCGAAGAAGCCTGCCATTCAGGGAGGATGCATGTTTTTATTGGCTGGCGTGTGTTTGGTCGATGCTCTGATTGGTTACGATTATCTAGCGAGCACCATCTCCCAATAATGCCAATATTCACGAAATAGAGAGGCACCTCTGCACTTAATTGAAAAGTGTCTACTTCAGCCTTAGGTTAATTCAGATAGAGAAGAAGGGAAGGAAGGAAGGGAAGAAAAAACATCTGCTGGAACTTTCTCACTGAATACAATTACTATAGCGATTTAGATAAATGTTTTGTGTACTTTTTTTTTAGCTATGCTACAATTTTTCCATGGCGCTGTTGCGTTGTGTTAATAGTGTGTTTTTGGCGCGTTATTTTATATTAGGTTGTCACATAAGTTCTGTCCGATTTTCGACGGCAACTTTGCGGTGTAGTATCTCAGCAGAAAATAAAGTTTATTAATCAAAGTAAGAACCGTTACAATCAATGCACTTCTGCCAACGATATACAAGAGCGTTAGTTCCATTTCGGAAAAAATCTGAATTTCTAGAAGCAATGAAACACTCGAAGGCAATTTCGATATCTGCTACATTAGTAAAGTTTTTATCCTTGAGGAAACCATCGAGATGCTTGAAAAGAAGAAAGTCCGTTGGAGCTAGTTCTGGTGAATAAGTGGGAGAACTTCATATCTCAACTGGTTTGATTTTTGGGTGGTCAGATGCGAGACATGTGGACGGGCGTTGTCGTGAAGAAGGATCGGTCCTCTTCGATTCACCAGTGCAGGACGCATTTCAAGCAACTTTTGGTGAACCACGTCCAATTCACGACAGTACCTCTCTGCCGTGATGGTTTCACCAGGCTTCAAGAAGTCATAGTGGATAATACCAGTTGCAGCCCACCAGACAGTGAGCATGACCTTCCTCGGATGGAGGCTAGGTTTGGGGAAGTGTTTCGGCGGTTCTTCCTTATCCAGCCATGGCGCTGATCTTCTTCGATTGTCGTACACGGTCCATTTTTCGTCACAGGTAATTATCCGGTCAAGAAATGGATCGTTTTCGTTCCTTATAGTAAGGGAAGGACAGATCTCCAGGCGACACCTCTGCTGCTCTTCAGTGAGTTCGTGGGGCACCCACTTATCCAGCTTTTTCCCCTTTCCTATCGCCTCTAGGTGCCTCGAAATGGTGGTACGACTGACCTGAAGTTCTCTCTCCATCTCACGCACAGTTCCTCGTGAATCGGCTTCCACTCGTTCTTTCAAACGTCCGTCATCACATTTGGCTGGTCGTCCTGAGCGGTCCTTGTTTTCGAGGTCCACGTCTCCAACCCGGAACTTCTGGTACCATCTGCGCACGGTGCGTTCGTTAGCGGAGTCCTCTCCCCATGCCATCTTGATGCTTTGAGTTGCCTCGCTAATACTTTGGCGAAGCTTGAACTCATGAAGCATTATTACCCGCAAGTGCGTTTTTTCCATGGTTTCGTCCAGCACCTAAAACGAAGCAATGCTCACGACTTTTTAAAAGCAACACACCAAGTTTTATAGAGCGAAACAAGCGCTACAAAATAGTATACAACATATATACAATTACTCTCTCTATACATGAAAAAAACAATCACAAATAACGCCTACCGGGATCGGACAGAACTTATGTGACAACCTAATATTTTGTAACGTAGAATAAATGAATAAATAAATAAATATATAAATATTCTTGTGCTTGAAAAGTGGGTACATGACGCAAAGGTGCACAGCATTACTAGAGGAGAAGTAGCAGCAAATGATAACCCTTCAGAACACCGAGCGATCATACGTCAGCCAATAAGATAGGTAACGGCCGTGCACGCCCTCTCTGATGAACAGTCCTTTCAATGTGGGCTGAGCGGCAGATGAGTTCTTAACTCCCGATGCTGCAGACATTCGTGACCAATATTGCGCAGTCTTGTATTATCAGAAAACTTGTATTGGAAGTACATCTAAATACAGGGTGTCTCAAAAAAAATTTATAAACTGTTTGAAAGGTGACAACTTTGTTCATGTAAAGATACTGAAAAAGTTGAAAACTCGCATGAAAGCTTAATAAAATAGAAATTTTCTGGCGTATGATAGACATGGAATGGGCCATGCATTCGTCTGAAATTTTCAATTTTGCACTCGGTTGATTGTGTTTCGCTTGAATACATGTTACAGTTTCTTCAAAAAGTGGCGGTTTTTATTGAATTGCGCTTATTTTAAAGTTAAAAACTTAATTACACATTACAGCTTGCAAAAAAATGGAGAGTATTCTAAAATTTGCACGTACTGTTTGAAAGGAACTAACATTGCTGCAGGTCAAATTTTGAGGACGTTTGAGATTTATATGCAAGTGCGGTGGTAACGAGAATTCTATGGCGTGCAAACAGTCAAGATTGCGCCATGCACACGCCTAAAACCTTGCATTTCAGATTCGATTGAGAGGCTGAATGCTTGTTACAATCTTGTTGCTACTTGGTCACATTAACCTGTGCTGTGCTTCATTTAACGTCTTCGGTCGTTCAGTAGCTGCAGTTATGCCAATTAACCTCGCCATTCAGCTTAAATTTTGCTTCACTCGTCCACAGAATGCGTCTTGTAAATTGCGGCTCCTGCCTACATTTAAATCGTGCAATCCAACTTGCATGTAACGTGTCTTTTACGAGGTTGTAACGTTCAAAACGTTAAAAGAAGCACAGCACAGGTTAATGTGACCAGTAGCAACAAGATTATAACAAGCATTCAGCCCATGCGCAATCAATCGAGTCTGGAATGCAAGGCTTCAGACAGGAGCATGAAGCAATTTTGACTGTTAGCACGATACAGTAATTCCTTCGCTCTGCGCTTTCATGTGAGTCTCAAATATCTCCAAGTGCTTTACTAGCAGCAATGTTACAACCCTTCACCTTTTTTTTTTTAGAAATCTCTCGATTTTCGCAAGCTATAATGTGCCGCGACTCGCGACCTTCGCAGTCCCCTCGGTCCTCCTGCGGGCGTCCAAGCTCGCAGCGCGCTCCGATGAGGCGCACATCGCGCGGCCTGCCCGCCCCCACCGGCATCGATCCGCGGGAGGGGCGCGCGCACCGGAGCGGGTATAACCCGCTCCCTGCGCAAAGCCGGTAGTTCATTCGACGCCTGCGCCGACCGTGAGCGGCTGCGCACAGCCGCCAGCTTCTAGCCAGTTCAGCCGTAGCCAGCCGCGGGCCTGGCCACTTCGTCGTCCCCGTTTATTGTGGCATCGACTGCCGATCGGATGCAGGGCGACCCTTCCTAGAAGGGTCGCCAGGGCTGAGAGCGCTGAGTACTCAGTACAGTGAAGCGCCTGGCTTCTCTGCGTCTCACTCCACTCCACTCTGTCGGCTATACTCTTATTCTACTATTGCGTCACCGGCTTCTATCTCTATCCTGCTGTGTCAGCATATGGTGTGCGATAAATCTGTGTTGGCATTTGGTGTGCTAGCAGAGGGAGGGCGGTGAGTCCGTTCATAGAATGTTGTCTGGTATTGTTTGTTTTGTTGTAGATGTTGGTTTGGGGTTTGTTGGCTCTGCCTGAAGAAGCCCCACGCGGGGTACACGAGGAGTAGCAGGGCGCTCAGGGCAGAAGCCTGCGCGTGGCCCTCCACGTGGACACCGCGTGGGCAGTGGTGTCAGTGCCAGGCAAGGCTGCAGTTCAGGGCTGAAGGGTTACAGTTCAGTGGGAAGTGAAGGGACGGACACAGGGATTCCCCAATTCAGGGGTGGCACTTAATGGCATGGGACCATACACCTCCACGGAGCACTCGGTCTTGGCAGCTTCGGGTGCCCTATGGGGCAGGTTGGTGTCCCACGTGCTAACGGCACAGCCGCTGCACTGAGGCCGCCGACTTGCGACATAATGTGTGAATAAGTTTTGAACTCTAAAATAAGCATAGATCAATCGAAACGGCCACTTTGTGAGAAATTATAACATTATTCAAGCGAAGCAGAACCAGTCGAGTGTAAAATAGAAAATTCCAGACGAGTGCATGGCGCATTCCATACCATCATATGTAAAAAAATTTCTATTTTCTTAGGCTTTTACACGAGCCCTTAACTTCGTCAGTACCTCTACTATGAACAAAGTTATCACCTTTCAAACAGTGTATGCATTTTTTGAGACACCCTGTACACAGGGTGTTTAAGGAAAAATCCGTGTACATTTTGTATGAGCAAAATTTATTTTCCCTTGAAAAAACAATTTTTTAGGTTCGTTCAAACGTTTTCTCACTCAATTTTTTATTTCATATGAATGCGCTGGAGCAAAAAACTAAGAATTAGCAAAAAACAGGAAGGCATCCTACTGGAACGTTGTTCGTAGAAATACAAGAAATTAGGTTACAGGTTTAGGTTCACTTTAACGTAGATCTTTTATTCTTCAAATTTTTGTAAAGATTTTTGTTGAAGATTGATTCATAAAAACAAGAAAACAAAATTTTGTCAATGTCAACAGAAGAAGAGCAAGCTTAAGAACAACTATTCGCAGCATTGTTTCTGATCTAACAAAAACCTACCTCCAGAGGAATAGATGGGTGAAAATTTAGATACTGGAAGGTGGTCCACACGGCCAAGCTGTGCAGTTTGGCACGGTAGGACAGCAGGTGTACCATAAATGGAGCTGTGATAGCGAAACAGGCAAGTTGCTGAACAATGGTTTTATGCACAGTCTGAAATTGGGTTGTAGACCTGGTCATTACTCAAATTGTTCTGCATTTCATTACAGTAAGTACGTTCTGCATGCTCGTGCATAGCTGTACTGTGGACGACGGCAAAGGAGACCGAGTATGCAAAATTACGACTTCGCTTAGCCTATCACTATTATTTATAAACCGAAAAGGTGGCAAAATTTTCTTATCAGGTTGATATTCTCGACCAAAACGGCTGTGCCGTTGATCGCTATGTTCTGAATAACATCGAATATCCAGAAGACTTGCTGGCTGGACAAGTACGTCGACATTTTATTCCTGAATTTGATTAGTTCAGTCTCAACGTGCACCCCTCTTAATTTTTTTAGCCTTGATTGTATGTGTTACATTTAGCAGTGCACAAGGTACGCAAAAATTACCCGCACAGGGTACGACGCAGTCCACAACTACTAACAGAACTGGATTCCGAGCTCAATATTGGAATATGTTATACACTTATACCATACGCAAAAGCATTCCAAGTTTGAGCTCATGAATGCTTACAGAGCGATAATGGCAAAGCGAATTCCGAAACTATCGGCCATCATCAGCCTGCACCTTTCTGGTCGCGGCGCTGTTTTTGTCGCCAATGTTCTCAATGTTCCTCGACGAACGGTGTATGATGCCACAAAACGATACATGGACCTTGGGCCGTCAGTGCGGCCGACAGGGCGGTCTGACGGCTGTACTCTATATAGTAAATCCAGTTCCTTATCGCAATGAAAGTATGAAGGTTTAAAAGTTGGGAAAGGAAGAAGGTCGGAGTGTTCTCTTTTCGGGGTCTGGGGGCGAAGCCCCTATCCACTCGTCAGCGGCCGCTAGGCCGCTGAACGACAGGTTTTAATAAAAATTTTAGATGTATTTGTACTCTTAATGCATTCTTTGAAGAAAATATGATTATGTTTATATTAACCGTGCTTATGCATACATTTCCCCGATGTTTCTATTTTAGGAAGTGCAAGCTCAACCTGCTTTTTCAGACTCCTTAATTTTTTCAGACTCCCTAAATTATAAGCGCGAACTCATAAATGTTTCCTTGTAAAAACTGGGCTTTTTCTAAAACAAGGTTTCCTACTGTTATTTCCGTTTTCCTCGTTTATGCGCATTGCTGATACAGTTGGCAAGAGGCCCGATTTCGCGTGCAACTCAAACGAACTTAGCGGTCCAAACGAACTAGGCTTGCCATCCTTCAAAAGTCGATGAACTAGTGTAATTCCTGCCAAGAATGATGGCTCTCTGAATTGTCCATTTGTTGGCCACTGTCTTGCCACTGGAATCATCCCAACTATACTATACAAGAATGGAATGCGTGGCGCATCCCCAGACGGAATAACTAACACAGACGTTTATTCAGTTCTAGTCAGTTTCAAAGTCCACTGTTTTCAGGAGGCTCACGTTTACAAATATGCGGATAGAGAGTCTCTCTATTACCAATGCCAAATTTCAATTCAGGTCAAGGAAAGCGGGGTTAGTAGGAAATGAAGTACCTTGGACCAGATACATCAGCCGCTTTCCACCCTTTAACGATGAAATACCGCCAAACCCTCTGATATGACATTCATTAGCGTTAGGTTTGGCGGTATTTTCACCGTTAGAGGGAGGTAAGCAGTTTTCGAATCTGGCCTCTGGAGTGAGCGGTCACATACTTACTTTAACGTTCAGGATTGCGTAAGACCGAAGTGTCCCGATCTGTTGTCGTCCTCTCCAGTGACGATATTCAACAAAACTAGACAAGGTATCATCATCCATTTGCAGGTGTGGAGGATTGCAGCCTCTGACTGAAGATTTTTCAGAGCAAGTACCGGCTTCTGTACAAGATGGGGTTTCGTTACCGGTTAATCGTTTCCGGTCATCCATGGAGCATTACAATCGTGGTACGTTAAAAAGAAGCTTTTATGGAAAAGATTTAATTTTATTTACATCACTTTTATTTTGTACCGGACACTCTTCATTTTAAACTGGACAATTTTTAATTCGAAACCGATCACCTTTACAGATAAAATGTACACTTTGCATACCGCAATTAACAAATCTAAAAAATCCTATGTAGACATTGTCTAACGAAGTTAAAATTAACTTTGTTTAGAAATTTTATTTTCAGATTAAAAATTCTTTTTTGTAAAACATCATAAGAAAAATTAACTATACTCGTTGTAGGTTTTATGTGGCCCCATTCGGCCTTAGAATCCCATAAAGTGAGGTGAGGTCCATGTTCCAGCAACTCTGCTGCTTTTCAAGTGCGACTGTCAATGAATCTTGGCATGGTCCTGTTAAGATGAATGTTGATATTTAGCTTCGGCCAAAATTGTTATATATCTTTATTCCTGACGGCTGACGTTTCGGTGTTGTCGGCTTCTTCAGAGTCTGGAAGAATCGAATCGAATTCAAGAAACTATCCCCCAAACTCCATTTGGTACTGCAAAGCAAGTTCACAAAGCGAAACGGAACTAAATCGGCACATCAAATTTATAGAAAAGACGACTTCAGAACTGAGAGTCGTCCACCGTCAACGGCCGCTGGATGTGAGAAGGTGAGTGGCAAACCCTTGTAATCACTATATGTTGGTTAATATTAGCGATCACAATGTCGGCGAATGGTGCAAGATCTTGAGCTATTGCAACGCACTCGTTCCTTCTATTAATTCTAGGTGTCCTTGCCGCAATATATAGCGCTTCGAGAGTGCGTCGCGCTGAGATATCAGGCTCACGCACTAGGATCTTTACCCCCACATCAAAACACCTGTTTCCATGATAGTTAACCCTGTGATCACCTAAAGGAGTGGACGTTCGAGATGTACGTAGCTCGCGAATGTGCTCCTTTATTCTTACGCACAACGGTCTCCCAGTCTCCCTAAAATACTCTTCCCTTCACTCGCAACATGTTATAAGGTATACCACACCCGATGTACAGTCTCCTGCATTCCCAAACGGACAGATGACGCAAGAGGGTGTGGTGCATATACGATCGTACATGCGATTTCGTGCTAACTGCGCTTTATCACATCCAGCGGCCGTTGACGGTGGACGACTCTCAGTTCTGAAGTCGTCCATTCTATAAATTTGAAGTGACGTTTTGGTTCCTTTTCGCTTTGTGAACTTGCTTTGCAGTACGAAGTGGAGTTTGGGGAGATTGTTTCTTGAATTCGATTCCATTCTTCCAGGCTCTGAAGAAGGTGATAACGCCGAAACGTCAGCCGTCAGGAATAAAGATTATAACAATCTTGGCCGAAGCTAAATATCAACATTCATCTGCTGCTTTTGTCATTCAGAATCACCCAGGCGTCATCCGAGACGAAGGACCAAAGAGACAGTTTCCAATCTATCAAACTTATCTACGGACATTGCCTCTCGTCTTCTACAAACCCGGCGCGGAAAAAGGTATGTGCAATTTCAGGGACAGAATATAAAGGGCTTAATTTGATTGACTGCAGATTCGCCCTTGATGACTCACTAACGGTCGACGTTCGTGCAGAAATGACAGCCATGGAGGCAGGAGATGAGGTGAGCGAGGGCGCAATGGCACAATCCGGCTGGTCACCATTAGGTTGTAGAGCATAAATTGAATCTCTAACTTGACTTAAGAAACGAGGTTTCAACAAAGAGCTTGAGGTGAGTGCGGACCGTCCTAAAATTGGATATCATCGAGGTGTATTCTATAGCCTACAGAGGGCATCATCAACGTAACCCGCGAATATGCGTTGTATATGAGTAGAGATAAGAGAAGGTTAGAGATTAGTGCTTCAGCGCGGGTATCTCCACCTTACATACTGCAGGGTTTAATTGTTGATGAGTCCAGCTCCAGAATTTAATAAATTTTGAGCTGTGTTTTCGAACAGGTTAGCGTATTGCAATTGCATTTGTTCAGCCGGCCCTCTTCATATGTGTGTTCGATTCGGAAGTTGTCCAGAACCCTTTACCATATGTCTTATCGTGAGGTCCTGAGCTGTCGAGGACAGTCAGGGAGGGATCGTATGAAATCAGTATGAATCTTTATTAGAAAGCATACTGTAAGGTACGAGAGACAAGGAGGGGGGGGGGGAGAGGGAAGGGCAGGCATACCTGTGCGGCTGGCCTGGGTGACGTAGAGGTGACTCCCGTAGCAGGGAGTCGCCGTCGAGGGTGCGGATTGGGTATAGCCCGACATCTACATTCCTCCAGTAAAGCTCGTACTCGAACTTGAGAACATCACTATTGTGTTGAGAGTTGATAAATATCCGTGTGCAAAGAACGTCGGATATACAACAAAAGGATGTAGAAACTACACAGCAGTTACGCTATCACTTGTATCTGTATGGTGAACTATCGACTGAAAAATGAACGTGTGTATTATGGCCGGCGTATACCAGCAGTCGGCTTCACCAACGACTCACGTAACTTTAACAGAGAATTGTAAGCGAAAAGCTTAGATAACGCGGCTTATCAAGCGATATGGTAAGCGATGAGCCGCGTTATCTGAGCTTTTCGCTTACACTTTTCCGTTAAGGGTTAGGCACACTCGGCAGCGCTTTAGTGCGTCAAAAACGGGGCGGGGCGTCGCTCTCAGGCTCAGGACATGTTTGTGGTGAGGGGCGGTCGTTCTTTCCTTCTCTGGTGTCGGCATTGGACCACTGCCAATCATCGCTCAGCTGACCGGTTGGGTGGTTAGGTTGAGGAAAGGGCTTTCCTATCTTACTTATCTCTTGCTCAGGAGCGATAGCGTCAGCTTCATGGAATGATCGAGCTCATTCCGTGAAGCTGACGCTTGCAGCGCTGACGCTGGGCGTCAACGCTGAAGCGAAGTGTGCCATAAGCGCGCCGCCGCCCCTGACGCAGAGACACGTACTCTGCGTCTCTGTCCTATTCTTCATCATTGGAGCTGCGTAAAGCAGCAGGAGTATGCCCAGCATATTAGAGTTGCTTAAGCCGTTTAAGTCCGGCCCCAGAAAGGCATTCGAGGAGGTGGTAGAAGAATGATCCCATACCAAGTTAAAGGTTAATTACTCCTTACCTGATGGTTTCTACAAAGCTCTATTCCTATGTTCCAGTATGTGATAGGGTGGCAATCAAAGTATCGTAGGAGTGAAAACATTTTGTTACGAAAGAAGGCGTATAGCACTTCCTCACGGAGCGGTTTTCAGAAGTACCACACTTCAGACAGAGTCGTCTGTATGAGTCGTCAGATGTTACTGCTTACAATGTCGTCTGTTTTTGTGATATTCTTCTCACTTCTTTCAGTCATGCTAGTATTCCTTGTTCGATTTCGCATTGTATTGTAGTGCTTAATAAAAGACTTATCTGCTAGTTATAGGTCATGTGAACAGCGCTTTGGGTTCATGTCGTTCCGTTCCAACGGCCTCTGACGGAAAGAAAACAAGCTCGTACTGTATGTTAGTAGAGCGACGATCTTCTAACAACTGGAAGAGGGTGCATGTTAGCAGGCGCCTTGAGTCCATTCAAATTCGTAGAGCGCTAACCACGAGGCCCGAGTTCCCACAAACTTTGCTTTGACGAATCGAGCCGAACTTAAGATTAGATGAACTGTTTGAAAGCAAGAAAATGTCTACTGTTGTTAAGGAAACACCTATTCACAGCCATTACAATAAAAACCCTAAGCTAGAGATCTGAATATTAGAGAAAGTTTGAATCCATCACGAATCCAACCATTGATAATATTGTATGCTGTGTTCTCTATTACAATTGCATTTCTTGTACGATATTCAAAAACATGCTGTTGACTCTTCTTGGGTGGACCAACATGAGCAAAACGCCACGCGAGGACATAAGTACACCTAGAAGAATATCAGTCTCAGTCTGTTGTTGTGCTCGTTCACGATAAACGAAAAAAGTTATAGGGCTCTAACTCGGCAGAGGAAAAGCTCATAGGGCGATGGTTAGCCTATTCAATCTCAACTTTCCACCGCTGAACGTGTCGACAATTGTATTCACCAATTCGCTGCCGAGTAAGAGAGTGCACCTCTAGGGTGGGCCTAGTGAACTCCTGCCCTAGAACAGATACAACAACACTCAAGCAGTAGAGGTTGACACTGGATAGGCATCGCGTTCGAGATTAAGTAAGCGTGCCGACTTCCACCTTTGACCATCCTTTTGTACGAAATTTTTGTGGAACAAGTGTCACTAAGCTCTTGGGACATCTCTGCACTTCCAGTATAAGGACGGCAGCAGAGGTTTGCTTCCCGCCGCTATTAACGAAGCATTAACCAGGCCTAATCACACGGCTCCAGGACGTAACTCCAACGCGACGTCGCGGCGCTCAAACGCGGATGAGCGTTCGGTAACGCATGGTTAGCCGCGGAGCGCGAAATATTCGATGAACTCTCTCGGTGGAGGCGGAGCAGTGAAATGCCTTTGCTTCCGCTTGTAGAATGGAGAAATGGGAAGGTTCTTAGTGTTTGCTAAAAGGGTGCTTGCCATTCATTGCACGTGCAAGTGGAGTTGGAGAAAGGTGACGGACAAGAGTAGAACGAAGTTAGAATTAAGGAAAAAGCTACGGGTTAATGCGCCATTGACCTGTCTTTGAAATCTAGCAAAAGTTTCACGTCTCGGAAATCACTGAAAACTTCAAACGCTTGAGAACAAGGCCAACTGTTCAAGGGAAATCTGTTTAGAAAAAAGTCGGGACTTACGAGCAAGTTCTACTTAATAATCCCAGCCCAGTTCCTGTTTTCCTTACCAGGCCCTTGGCCGTTTTCCTTTACCCATTTACAAGAGGTTGAGTCTCACTCCACTCGCGCTTTGTCAGCAAAGACTCCCACTTCATGAAGGAATCTACAAGAAGGTCTATTACTCGTAGGTTCACGCGCAGTGGACATGTATGGAAATATAACAGCCAACTTCGTTAGGATTCTATGCACTCTAATTTGCCTCCAGTTAACAGAACACTACTACGAGCAAGGTACGCATAGAATTGGGCATAGAGTTCCCCACCAGAACGCACAGAATTTCCTACCAGCACACATCAGAGGTGTCTCATCCAACTAGTTTCCTTCTTATACGCTCGAAAAACGCGCTTAGCCGTCGCCGGCACACACTTTCGCGCTCTAGCGCGAGTCACTAGCCGTCAGAAACGTTACTAGCCGTCCCTGCCAGAAGCAGTAGGACCGTGACAACTCGTCCAATTTCGTCGCGCACAGTGCGCAGCGCCAGGGGAGTTCGGCGTTGGAGTTATGTCTGCCCCCGCATTCACACAGCTGCGACAATGCGGCGCGACAATAATGAAGCATAGAACAGCGACGCCCGCGGCGCGACACTGCGACACATGCCGCAGGGGTCATGCAGTCTTGCTGCAGTTGTTGTGGTCACCGCGGCGCCGCGGTCATCAGTGTGAATGGGCCTTTACCCGCGCATGTCAGGCGATGTGCGGCAACATTTGAGGCACGGAGTGGCAGGCGGCACCACAACAACTGTCATCAGCACGCTCCTACCTCAGTGTGGTCATGGTCCCCACCACGATAGGACCAAATCACGATTCAATGCCACAAAGCTCTGTTATAGACCTTTTGGTTTTATACCACATGTACAGTCTCATATTTAAACATATTTATTAATTTCTTAATACCTCCAGTCCAATCAATTGGCACAGTCGAAACCATACAAGCACCTGTCTATGAAGGAGATTTGACGGAAAGTCGGCGCAATAGACTGCTACGATTCACAATTAAGCCTTAGTCATTTATCGTGAACAGAACGGTGAAAGAGCTAAGCACCTCTTCGTCAAAGCCACTATTAAGAAAGAGTATAATGATTGGGTTGATAAGAGAAAGAGACAAACGTCAATTATCCTTCAACATTGCTGGTTTGAATCACTTTTCAGCGCTCTTCATCTTCGCGGCAACACGTCTGTTGAAGATAGTTAGCATTCTAGTGTAGTCTGCCATGTATTGTGCAAACTTGCCTTTCCGATCAATTATTCCTTCCTGGAAAGCAACCAACAGCAATGATTTGATGATAGAAGTAGCAGAATTGTAGAAAAATTAATTGCGGAAAAGGTTAGGGATGGGTGCCGTAAGTCCTATTTCAGATGTACCACACTTATTAGCTTTACATGATATCATGTAGTGACATGTCTGTAGATTTCGAATATGTGTTCAAACCTTTTACTTGAATACAAACGAAGTCCCGACATAGCTACAGTAAAGTTCGGTGCGCAAGGCGCAACCTCAACGACTAATAATCCATAAGATTTACAGTGTAAACATCCGAAAATCTTGTGGCTTATCAGCCGTCGATGTTGCGCCCTGCACTTGCCTGGTGCGAGATAACATTATCGGTGGTATAAATGACATTTAGGTAATGGGTTGCAACCGAATCATAGATCACTTGCCTGAGACTTGTATTGCAGAGTTTTTTGCCTTAAGCAATAACTGTCGTTTCTTAAGGGTACTCATTAACACTGTCAACCGAAATCTGGGCATGAAAGTGAACGAAAAATTGGGTTGATTTCCAGCCAGGAAAGAGTATCCAAAATTGGGCGAGTAGCTGACATGTGAACCACAAGTGGCATTCGTGCACTAGAGACCTATCATATGGTCTAACCATAAGACACGATTGACAGTGTCATGGGCCTGAAGCTCATGTTTTATCTATAGCCCCGCCTCCTTTTGGCCGCTGTTAAGCGCAGGTCGATCACGCCTGGGGGAGGCTCTCGCTGGAAGGCTCGCGCTGAAAGGCTCTCGCTGGAAGGCTCGTGCTGAAAGGCTCTCACTGGAAGGCTCGCGCTGAAAGGTTCAAGCTGGAACGCTCTCGCTCGGGCGCTCTGACTCATTCTCTCGGCGACGACGAAGGGTCAGAATCCCTCCACGATAGCAGCTTCGCGGCAGAGCAGAGTGACGGCGCATCTCTCGATGATCGCGCCTTTGCTCGTCCTTCCTCTAGGGAACGGCGAATCATTCTTGTCGGCGGACCCGCTCGCGAGCTAACTTAAGCCTCAATACAATCCCAAAACAAACCAGAAGGGTCAAGGGTCAAATTCAATTAAGCTACAAAGATCTCTTCTCCAGCTATCGGTAAATGGTGTTCAAATTGTACAGTGAAGTAATAGCAATTCTTGTAAGGTTAGAAAATAAAACTGTATAATAAATCGGTGTTTTGTCTTGTAACGGTGAAAGAACCACCAATCTTTCCATTTGGGAGTGATGCCCCAAAACAGACGGTGAGCATACGGTGTTCCGATAGTAAGGCGATCCATATCTGCTCAACTGCAATTTTCAGGGGCCGAATCCATCAAAAAGTAAACTCGAGGGTTTGCGGTGCATAAGGGGTAGAGAAAAATGCTTCGTCATGGGTATTCCTGTCCACCACTCAGCATGCCAGCACGAATCGCTGATGAATCACATCCACCAGATCTCAATTGGTCAATCCATAGAAACAAAAAACGAAATCGATTGACAAAGTTTAGCATATCAGAAATGAATGTTGTGGCAAGCCCAACGTGCTCCGCTATCACCTTTAAGCGGCTTTCACACTGCCGTTGCTGCTGTTGCGCAACCGATGCCGTAATGATGAAGCGTACCGCAGAGACGCAGAGGAGCAACAACAGCAACGAGGGGGGCTTTCACACTGCTGTTGCCGCAACCCCGCATCAGCAACACCGGCATCGTTGCGCAACGTTTGCGCGGGCTCAGCAACAAGGAATGATCGACATCATTTCTTGTTGCTGATGCTCGTCAACGGAGGCATATCACAAGTCTTATCTCATTATCTTATCTCGCGCGTTGCGGCTGCAGCAAGCATCGAACTCCACCCCTTTTTCGTTGCTCGTTGCTGCAACAGCAGCAACGGCAGTGTGAAAGCCGCTTTAGAGGATAGAGCTGAGCAGCGATTGATAATGCCAATCAAATTGTGAAGCGCATCCGCAGCTGACGACAGGTTGCATCGGGCTGTATGGGCATAATGGGATTGATGAGCCGTCGGCAGAGAGGTGACAGACGAGCTTTGCAAACTCTAGAGGAAACCTAACTTTAAAAACAGTACATCCATGCAAAGTGGTCGAGCCAGCACTCACATCTGCAAAACCCTCTAGAACACATATATGCAGGAAGATGTACTGAATAATTCCTTGAACGCTTTGAAATCGTTGATTGCGGAGCTCCTTCAGAATGTCTACCATACTAGTGTTTTGGTCTTCTTTGATCCTTTGCATAGCGCAGTCGATACCTTGAATGTGAAGAGTTTAGGAACTGCTAAAGAATTGCAGTGGAAATTTCTTACCGAAGAAATTACGATAGCCGTGACTTTTTGATCTCGAATAAAATTAAGTAGAGGGATGCAAAGGAAATACTGACACTCTTGCGAAAAGTGTTCCAAGTGGATTGAATGTTAGACCACTATTGCAGATGTGATGAATACGTTATGATGAAGACCGATCATATGCAACTTCAATTTTGGTCTGGCGATAGATGAAACATAAACCAAATATGGCACTGCTTTAGGGGCGTGATTCCTTGTTTGAAATGTGTGGTTATCTGTTCGCATTCAACGGTTGAGTCGAAAATTCAGTAACTCCCACAGGCTATGACGGGACGCGGAGTAAGCGACGAGTTCAAAAATGGGCACATGGGAATCCAGCTGCGCGGACGACTATAGGCTGGATAAGACAATCGAGGTACGCAAGAGCAAATTTTGACTGCACACCATCCAAGATCGGCAGCTTAAGAAGTTAACAGAAGAAAAACACAATTCGACTTTTTTCAGCCACTATATCTGAAAAGTGCCGGATGTGGGAGATTAATCGCGCCGAGGGGTTCGTTTGTCGTTGGATCGCATCAGAACTGACAGCTCCGTCGGGGTCGCCCTGATGATCCCTTTTTTCGAGTCCAAAAAAAAGGCACACACAGGAACCCAGCTGTATCCTCGTAGTTTTTCCTAACCATAAGTTCCCCGTACTTTTTCTCTAATCTTTGCTTTCGTTTTACTTTCTTCTTCCTCATTCTCATTTCTTCTCAGTGCCTTCCATCCGATTACATTGACCAGGGAATGCCGTAAGCTTCCCATTGAACCTACATCACGTCAAAGAGCTCGAGACTCTGATCACAAATGTGTAGGCCAAATTTGCTTAATGGATCTCCTAAGCGAGTTGTGGCTGGCGGACGCCGCATTGTCCGCCGTATGTTAGGCGCGCTCAATCAGCGTTGGGTGCAGTGTGCGTAATCAGAGTTGCGGTTGGCAGCGCTGACAGCAGCGGCCAGCGGCACAGTGGCAGAGTGCTCGCTTCATAGGACTGAATTCGTGAGTTCGGTTTCCGTCAATGACGGGGTTTTTGCATTTTGTCTCATCTTCGACGAGAACCTATAATCTTAGCACATTTTTGAGCGAGTTTCGACCTGATGGCGACTTACATTTACGTCTATTAAAATATTTGAAATTGGAAACATGTTTAAGGAAACATATTTTATTCATGACGTGAAGGATGTCAAAAATTTAATCAAATCAACTATTATATATCTTTTCTAGCCTTCCTCCACACTGATTGAAGAGCACAAAAAACTTGTGAAACAAATATGCTCTTCACAAACTGTACACCTCATGCAGGCCGTCTCCTTACAACCACTGACGAGGCAGTCGACCGTAACAAAGTTGAACAAACAATCACCAGTGGTAACAACGGACATGCATGGCTTCCATCCTCGTCGTTATTGCAGTTCCCCCGCATCCAGTCCTTCATCCGTCTCGATTTCTCCTAATGTTGCAGCATTCCTCGGAGAATAGTAGTGAACCTTGCAGCATTATTCCTTTCTTCGCGTGTAGCCGCACTGCTATCCTCAAGCGATCCGAATTCTGAGAGCAGAATGGAGACTACATTTGCTGGGAAAAAGGGCAGAGCAGAAGAAAAACAAAGGCACGTCGAAGCTTTCAAAAATGATCTACCAGTTGGAACATTTGGCTGGACCATGCATGAAATTATTAGAAGCCGTTTAACGTAAGTTTAGATTTATGACTGGTCAACAGCATGTTTGTTTCACAATTTTTTGTGTTGTTCAATCAATGTTGAGGAAGGTTTGAACAGATATACTGCGCTAGTTGATTTGATTAAATTTTAATTTTTGACGTCCTTTACTTCACGAATAAAATGTTACCTGAACACGTTTCCAACTTCAAATATTCTAATAGACGTAAATGTAAGTCGCCATCAGCTGTTCGCTCAAAAATGTGCTGAAAATAAGATTATAGGTCCTCGTCGAAGATAGGTCACAAAATGCAAAACCCCCGCCATCGACGGGAGCTAAACCTCTGACGCAATCCTGTGAAGCGAACACTCTACCACTGTGCTGCCGCCGCTGCTGTCAGCTAGGTCAATGGCAGCCCTGATTACGCAACACTGCTCCCAACGCTGATTGAGCGCGCCAAACATACGGTAGACAACGTGGATTTCTCCGGCATATTTGTGATGAGCCTATCGAGCTCCTTCACGTGATATATCTCTCAATCCGAAGTTCCATGGGAAGCCGACGGCACTGGTGACTAATGTTAGTAGCGAATAAAGCAAACAAAAAGTGTTTGTGCCGTATAATACGATAACTTTTCTACAAAATTTTGAAAAAAAAAATCGAACAGTACGTAGAAACTGAAATGCTTTCTCCAATGCAAGTTTTAGGGATCGCCCTTTTTAATGCTTTCAAGAGCCAGCCACGTACATATGTGTTCGTTAAACTGGGCCCTAAGCGATACATAGGCGTCGCATTAAACATATGCAAAACCTCTAGAAATTACCGCTTTCTGTGGTCTAAGACAAGATAAGGTATCATACTGAATTTCAAAATTTTAGAAAGACAGAGACTTTTTAGACGCCTATTTAGGACAACTGAACACAAGTGTGGCGTGATTGAATTTGAAAGTCCTAGCGGTCTAGTGCTGGTGAGTTCGGATGATGATACAAGATGATGGTGTTATGTGAAGTTAACAGGGTGTAGCAGCTCAATAAATGTCGCACAGCGAAGTTTGAACGCGAAGCAAATTGAGAACCCTCGCTCGAATATCTCGCCCCATATTTTGTTGAGTATTCATTTTATCAAAGCATCACGCCTCCATTTCTTTATGATGCACATTGTCCTCTCCTTGCTTTTAAAATGCATGAGCTCACGCTGTGAGAGTTTCCGAAGTAACCAAGCGAAAGAGTGCACAAGTAAAAGGAGACTGACCAGAAGACTATCTCAGCTGTAGGTCGGAACGGCCTACCGATAAGTGTTGTATATGGGCAGAATCGCCTCTCTCTTGGTAGTAACAAACTGCAAGTATCTCGACCCCAATACAACTCTGTGCATTAGGGACAACAGAAGCTGGGCCGTTAGCAGCGTTAGCCCTAGTTTATACTTGCACAACTGCGCGGCGCGGCACCGGAATAGATATCGACCGGGCGGCACAAAAAAATCGATACCTATGACGGTCGTCGTGCCGCGCCGCGCGGCGGAGCAAGTGTAAACTAGGGCTTAACCCTCTACATGTGCGCGAAGGGCGGATCAAGGTTGGCTGGAAACAGCGATCATGGGAATAACGCAGCCCCTCTACCCACTGCGCCACCATCGCTCGCTCGTCATCGCTGTTTCCAGCCAACTTAAGCCCGCCCTCCGCCTGCACGCAGAGAGCTAACGCCGCCATCGGCCCAACTTCCGTCGTCCCTAACTCTGCGCAGAGTTGTAATGAGGTTGAGAAATCTGCATTTTGTTATTTCTCAGAGAGAGGCGATTCTGGCCATATACAACAATTGGACCGTTCCGACCTACCGTTGAGATAGTCCCCTGGTGAAGCTCTTTTCCACTAGTCATCTTCTCGTGTCGGTGAGTTTAATGCGACCAGTTGCGGTCTTCGACTACAGACTTACCAGCATTTAACCATTAGAAGCTTTGAGGTCATCTCCCTACAACAGCTCACCTCCATCCCTCACAAGTGCTCATCTTAATTGGTACTAGCGCACATAAGGATCCCATTTAAGGATTCCAATTAGAGCACTATTCATGGCTTTTACATATAAAGTTTTGAGACTGTAACATTCTTTCCTCACCAACAAACGTAGCCGATCGTCCTATTCCTGCCGAGCAATGCACGGTGATGGGATTCCCTCTACACAATAACCGAGCCAGCTTCATCATACCAACTATCGGCCCAGGATCGAGCGGAGCTGTGTGGTCGGGCCATTCGGAGCACGATAAGTGATTCACCTCTATCGCATACCTAAACAGAATCTTTTAAACACAGCTTGACAAAAGCAAGAGTCATGCTGATATTACTTCCTATCTCTCCTCACTGACAACACTGTGTGTTTAACCGCCTTGTACGGGTTTGCCTTGTTTTCCTTGAGGAATACTCTGTACTGGCCATACTTCCCGCATTCGCTTTTCGTCTTGGGATGGTACAGGGCGCACTTCTCATTTTTTCCTGAAGCAGAACTAGAACTTTCTGTATATCTAACTTTAATAATGCAGTACCTTCTTTAAACGCACACAACATCACTATGACAGTGCTTTTCTCTGTGTAGATCATATGCCAAAAATCCGTGATCGTCTCTTGAATCGGACCCTGAAAGAAGAAGGTTTTAGACACATTCTTCTCAGCTTTGACTACCGTCTAGTGTATTCCTTTCTCTTTACTTTTCTTTCTTCTCCACTCTGTTGTTTGGTTGTTTGCCATTTTACTCTCACAGTTCTTTAGTGAGGCAGTTTGTTGGGCTGCTCGAATGAACGAAAAATCTTCAGGTGTGAAACTCAAGACAAAACTATTAGGGAGAACCAACGATGTCACCAGAGCCTTCGGCAAAAGCAATGTGGTGGCCGGGAGTGGAGTACAGTCGACTTGGATGCTTTTGTAAAAAACTTAAGTAACCCATCAGTGATATGGGCTTGTAAAAAAGAAAGTCTTCCAGGAAGTCTAAGATCGATTTATATTTCCAACCAGGGGTCGGATTCGTCAACGATTTACAGCAATTTAACAGAGAAAATCACCGATGTCCCTGATAGCGCGGCTTATCAAACGATACGGTGAGCGATAAGCCGCGTTATATGAGTCTTCCGCTGTGAGTTCTGTGTTAAAGTTATGTGAGTCGTTGATGAATCCGACCCCAGGACGTCGCTACCCGAACAAAGCGGTGTTCGTCACTAAAGCACGATTCCGCCATACGGCCACAAAACACCGTACACTGTAGCTTTAGGCGTCGGGTAGGGTGTGCTTTGTGCAATCGCAGAACCTGGCCAGGGAGAGGCTCCAAGGTGGGTGCCATCCAAGCTGCCGATGTGGAGACTGTTTCGTCGCTCAGTGAGGGTCCACGGCTGGGTTCTGCGCTCTTCAAGCGGCGAAGCGCATACGGCTGGAGAATGCGCAAAAGATGCACCAAGATCACGTACGCGTCAAAACCCTCAATCCCGAGTAGTCACCTGGAATGCAATCATGCCACAGCGCAGGAGAACCGAACCCTCGGCCTCTCTCGCATGAAGCGACCCCCTTACCCACCGCACCACGACCCGCTTGCCTGGAGAGCCATCGCGTGCGCACAGACATCGATCGAGCTTCAACGCTGACGCCGACCTCTAAGCTAGGAGGGCGCAGACAGCAAGGAATTACGGTGTAGAAATTGTGGCCATATGGCGAAATCGTTTCTCTTTCGTCATTAGTCACGCTGTTCCTGCTCACGATACTTCAAGTTTGGCAGCAGGAGCGCATCGCTTGGAATTCTCTTCAGTTTGTTTAAAATTCCCCAGAATTCTTGTCATCTTACGATGTCTTCTGCTACCTGTGCCTTCAGCACTGCATCATCCTAGTGCTAGCGCAAAAAATTAATGCATTAAAGGCCTCCGCACACTTTTGCGGCAACGCGGCACGCGGCAGGCAACAAAAGCGCCTCACAGGAGGCAAAACTGCCGCTTAGGCGGCACTCATCTTCACCATTGCCGTCCACTCCATCGACAAGCCGGTTTCATTGTCATTATCATTATCTATTTCTGTTCTAGATCCCGCCACGAATAACTAGAGCCCAGACAGAAATTGTCGGCAGCAAAGCGGTTGCAGCGGCAGTAATGCCTCGATGTATTACTGCCGCTGCCTTGTTTGCGGCAGCCACTGCCGCTTTGACGGCACCGCGCCTGCCGCGTAGGCGGCACATCAGCGACACTCCAGACGGGTAGTTTTGCCCCGCGCGGCGATTCTGCGTCTCTGCCCTATGCTTGAAGATAGATAGATGCCGCGTTTCCGCAAAAGTGTGCGTAGCGCTTAAGTGCAACGTTCCTCCACGTGGTGCTTTCACGTCACAAACCTTAGCCGAGTTAAGGCCTTCACACACTTGCGGCGAGCGGCGGAAGGCGAAAGCGATGAGCCATGCCGCTCAGCGGCGGCATCGCAAGCGTCGCTTTCGCCGCCCGCTCCGCGCCGTTCGCGGCGCAGCTCACGGCGCGCTCGCAGCCGACAGCGAGGGCTGCGTCCCTGCCTTCTGGTTGAGGATATGGCTACGGCGTTGCCGCAAAAGTGTGTGGGGCCTTTAGCTGCGATGCCGAGCGGTACGCTCATACAACTTGTCCACAATACATGCCGTTGCGTCGCTGTCCTAGCGCCCTAGCCAGCAAACAGGAGCGAAAATTAGACGACAAATCTTAAGGCCGCCACAGACTTCTGCGGCGCCGCTCGGCGGCTTGACTCATCATCAGTGGGAGCGGTGACGGCGAGGTACTGTACTGTTTCTAGTCGGGACCGACTGGTGCTTAACAATAACGCGCCCCGATGACGATCGCGCGCCCGCATCGACCGTCTCCGCTCTGGATCCCGCCGCGAAAGGGCAGAGCGCAGAGCGCAGACAGACAGACGCTGGAGCGGCGCCGCCGGGTGGAATGATTCAAGTCATTTCCGCCAGCGACGCCGCCGGTGCCGCTGGGCGACGCCGCCGGTGCCGCTGGGCGGCGCCGCTGGAGGCGAGCTCTGCGTCTCTGCCCTATGGTTAAGCATAGGGCAGCGGCGCCGCCGAGCGGCGCCGCAGAAGTCTGTGGCGGCCTTTAGAGTCTGATCAGAGTCGCCACTTCTCTAGTCTACGTTATGCTTTTTTGAAGAACACAGCAACACGAATACCATTTCTTACCTGCGTACATATGTACTTTTGACCATCTGGCATCACCATCCAATTAGCGTGTATGTAGTCATCATCTGGAGGCCTTTCTTTGAGAATCACTCGAGTAGAGTCTATACAGATCACGTCGTCGTACCTATATATGATGACAGTGAGGTCCACATTGGTTGGACTGTTGTAATGCTTTTCAGTTGGAGCGCTTAGCGTGTATAAACAGAATCTTCACCTATTTTTCGCTTCATTTTTCTTGCAAAACTCGTAGGTATATTCCGGAGGCTTATATGTTTTGTGCCTCACAAATTCCTTTCTCAGCGCAGACGTGTTCTACAAAGGATTTTTATTAAAAAGGCAAGGATGAAGCATTGTTTGACATTAGGGAGTCGTGATTAGTGTTTACTACTTTATCATAAGGTTTTGCAAGGTTAACTTCATTTTCATGCCAACACAG
Organism: Heligmosomoides polygyrus bakeri; assembly: GCA_947359475.1. Taxonomy (NCBI): domain Eukaryota; kingdom Metazoa; phylum Nematoda; class Chromadorea; order Rhabditida; family Heligmosomidae; genus Heligmosomoides; species Heligmosomoides polygyrus. The sequence goes on from OX375865.1 coordinate 103,613,467, forward strand.
TTTCTCAACGAATGTTTTATAATTTCCAGACTTTACCATATTATTTACTTTTTTGAGAGCTATCTTATTAACTTCATATTATCTTATTAACTTCATATGGATTCAGAGCACGGCAGCGGCTGAACTAACAAGGGCAGGGTCTGAGGCGTATGTCTGAACGGAGAGCGAGTCACAAAGGGGGAATCCTCACCCTCAGTTAGTATGAAAATGTGTTTATTTTTTGCCAAGTCGTCAAACCCAACGAGTAGGGGGTCACAATGGGATACGGCGCAGCATGCTTTTGGGGGCCTTGTACGCCCGCGATGCGTCTTCTGCCAGTGGCTTGGAGCGCAGGTGGGTAGAGGGTTGACTCGTGCGTCGGAGGTCAGGGGTTTGGTTCCTCTGCGATGGTCCTTTTTGCATTTCAACTGATTGGCAGAGATTTTGAGGATTCTGACATCTATACCATACCGTCGTCTATACCGACGTTTTCTGCGCATTCTTCCAGCGGTACGCTGTGGAGAGTCCTTGGCCGGATTTTTAACCACAAAGTCTTCGTCAACAGCAGATCTCTGATTTCCAGGGCCCGGATTCATCAAGCAATTGGTATAGGTAGAGATACCGTAAGGGAATCATACCCACTACCAGCAGTGGGTAGTGGCTACGATTCGTATTCATGAGAGGAATCAAGGGTAAGGTACAACTAGGCCTTTCGCGAAAACAGATGATCTCACTGGAGAGCCATTTTGTCAATGGGGCGCGAATGAATCGCGGGTATACGGATGTACCCACGACCATCAGCGGGGTTTCTCTACCCACTGATATACCTACGATTTGGCGGGTAAGATTTATCATGAATCGCGTGTATGTCCACATTGTGGGTATGTCTACCCCTATACCCAGCATACCCGTGGGTATACGCGTTGACGAATAATCAGATGACAGGCAAAGATGAGGAAAAGAGTGTATCGCTGCCGTTTAGGTTAATTTGCGGGATTCACAGACCGCGTTTCTCACTTGAACCACCTCCGACGTCACATCCTGGTCTGCTTTGAAAATCCGAGCAGGATGGCTTTTACCGAGGTCATTAGTCCATGTTTGGAAACAGACTGTGAGAGCCTGTTTATACGCTGACCGTATTATGCCCAGTGCTGCTTCATGCACTTTGACCTGTGTATCACTGATGTTGAACATTTCCACATCGTCATGTTGAATACCACAACATTCAGCTGGAAAAACATTCAGCTGCACAAAAACGTCTGAAAATGGTATAGACGTCAGAATCCCCAAATCTCCACCACGTCAGAATCAGTTGAAATGCAAAAATGTAGCAGCGCACAAGAACAAAACCCCCGACCTTCCTCGCATGAAGCAACCCCACTTCCACTGCGTTCCGAGCCGCTTGCCGGCAAGGACATCGCGGGCGTACAAGACCCCCAAACTCGTGGTGCGCCTATTCCATTGTGATTTCAAGAACCCTCTACTCTTTGGGTTAATGACTTGGCAAAAAATAAACACATTTTCACACCAATTGAGGGGTGAGGATTCTCCCTATGTGACTCGCTCCCCCGTTCAGACATACGTTTCAGGCCCTTTCCTTGTAAGGGAAGAGATTATCATTTTCATTTCCATCAATATTATATTCATACTTGGACGATGAAATTGCCAAGTGGTCTGTCTGTGTAACTTTGGCCACCACTCTTTTCAGGTGGCACATTGGAACGTGCCAGTGGATCTTGGCGCAGCGGAAACGCTCTCTAGCAACACTTTCTTCGGCAGCATTCGTGTGCAGTGCTATGGCCGACGTTGCCGGCCGTTCCTGCCGTTGTCTCCTCGAAAGTCATTAACTCGATTAACGCCTGTTTCGGCCCGTCGGGGACTCGTTTTTTTTGTGAAGCCGCACGTCGTGGTCGGTGTGCATGGTCGGAAGCGTGCTTGTAAACTCGTATTTCCTATTTTTATGTATGATTTACCAAATGTAGTTGTCTTTCAAACTTGTTCCCGGCACTTTGTAATGTGATAGAGATAACACCTTAAAGTTTCCTAAAAAGAACAGCACAAAAGATTCAAGACCAGCATGAGCCCGTTGCTGGTATCTTCTGAATGGCAGGCTGACGCGCATCAAGCACCAGGTTCGTTTTCTACACGTGCTCAGACAACCGTCGGGTAGGACCGCTGGCGGATCCGGCAACTGTTGGGGTGGCTGGACAAATGGGGGACTTCCGGCGGGGCGGGACATGCATTAGGTTGGTGCATAAGTTCTCGGATATTTGGGGCATGAAATATTTATTATCGCAACACACGAACAACAATATCAAATCAGTTGAAGTAACCACCTTTTACATCAATTGTCTTCCGCCAACGTGCTGGTAAGTCATGGATGCCTTTTCTCCAAAACGTGGCCGGTTGTGATTCGAAAAATGTGAGCAGTGCCTCCTTGACATCCTCTCGGTTCCTAAGTTGCTGGCCGTCCAAATAGCGTTGAAGGCTCGAAAACAAATCATAATCAGAAGGAGCGAGATCCGGTGAGTAAGGTGGATGTGGAAGAACGGTCCATCCGTAGTCCGCCAACTCAGCCGCCGTCGCTCTAGCAATATGCGGTCTAGCGTTGTCGTGTTGAAAATACACCTTCACTTGCTCTCCTCGTGTGGTTTGAAGGTGGGCCCTCAACTTCCTCAGTTGGTTGAGGTAAACCTCTGCCGTCACTGTTATCCCTTCGTCCAGCAGCTCCCAGTATTCTACGCCAAGAACGCTCCACCAAATGCATAGCATCACCTTTTCACGTGAAGGTCGGGTTTCGGAACGTCCTCTGCCTCTCCAGTTGCGTCGACCCACTGTGCACGCCGGTGGTAATTAGAGTAGAGTATCCACTTCTCATCCCCGGTGACAAGGTTATCCAGCCAAGGTCATCCGTGGGTACGTCTGAGGGTAAGGAGAGACAGAGCGACATCGGCTCTGCGATCCATGTCATGTTGTGTCAAGTCGTGAGGTACCCAGCAACTCAATGTTTGCACCTTGCCAATCGACTTCGATCCTCGAGCGACTGTTGAGTGACTAACACCAAGAGTGCTTGGTAGTTCGCGAGTTGTTTGGCATGGGTCCGCTTCCACTCTACTTCGGAGGTCATCCAAACCCAGTGTCATCGGGTGCCCTTCTCGCTCATTACCTTCAACGGAGAATTCACCAACTGCAAACTTCGAGAACCACTGGTACACAGTACTTCGAGCAGGAGCACTCTCGTTGTGAACATCCTTCAGGCGACGATACGATTCGTTGGCATTGAGGCCAGATTGATGCAGGAATAACATGATGTGCCGAATATGCGTCTCAGTTGGGATGAATTGCTTAGCCATAATAGCCGACGTTAACAACGCAGAAGTAAATGTTAGGAACAGTTTTGTAGTCCTTTCCTTTCTCTATCGATAGATCATTTATGCGTTGATACATGTGAGAAATTTGGCGGAAAAATGCGCTTTCAATTCAGGAGGGATCAAATGTCCGAGAACGTATGCACCAACCTAATATATGTACCGGCGGTCGGCCGGCGATCAGCGCGGACCGGGGTGGAGCGCTGGTCGATTTGTCTTCGGGCCGTTCGGGAAAACCGAGGGCATCTGACGGGAGCGGGTCTCGGGTGGCATCATGCGGAGCCCTTCGGTGGGCCCATGGGCTCCGCGATTGGTTGGCTTCGAGCGACGCGTCTGCGAGGTGCGGGGGTTCGATTTCGATGCCGTTGCACGCACTGTGCGACTGGGGGGGGGGGGGGGGCGTTCGTTTCCTACACGATCCCGCCCGCTGCGCACTCCCCGCCCTACTCGCGCCGCCCTATTTGGACAAGTTTGCGGCGCGCGAAACCGTCGTTAATTGGCATGACGTCGTCCAAAACCTAACTCATGGGGAACTCCAAAGCCATTTTATAGCCAGTTCGATCGTGGAGACAGTTGAGGGAAGGAGGTGGATTCTTTAAATTTTCGCCAGAACTAGAGATTATGGGCTCCTGTCAGGAGACGGTGGTCTCTATATGGAAAGCCTATCTGAAATTATGCGCGTAACCTGCTCAATGCCCTCTCATTTTAGAGGATCAAACAATTCTCCTTATATTGAAAAACTTTCTAGTGGATGATGGCGCTGTTATCATGACATATCTCGTTAAGATGTTCTTGTACGTCGGAAAATGGAAAATGCGGACGACGTCTTAGTACTGTGGCGGGACCTGAAAAAGCCTTAGCGCTGCAGCTGAAGAGTCCTTTTCTCGAAAAGGTGTATAAGATTACGACTCTTGCCTCAAGTACGAAATCTGTTCAGGATAAAGCTGCCAGGCCAGTGATTAGAAATGCGATGCCTCCATATGATGGCGGAGACCCGGACATCTTGCCCTCGGCGCGCCCTTTGCTCCGCCCCTTTGTGAGCAGTGTAGGGAACACCTCTCCGCCGACGAGCGTACGGCCCCTGGGCTTGCTCGAGAACCTAGTGGCTGCCTTACGAGATAGTTGAGACGCACACATTTGCAACACCTCTGTTTGAAGGGCGAGGGGTAGAACGCCACTCCGCCGAATATAAGGCATAAGGCGGCCATACATGTAATGCAGCCCTACAGAAGTCTGTGTTGCGGGAAATTAAGAATTTCCTGTACGCTCCAGACCACTGACGATTGTTAACCGGTGAACAAGTGCCGTATCCTTGAGGCAAGACGCCGGAACTCCACCACCGTCACAACCCGGTCCGCCCATTTCTACTGTGGACTGAAAGCGGCTAACTGGATGTCGTCAGTTCGCCAGTGGTCCGCCCCGACCAACGCTTGAGTATGAATTCCTCAAAAGTTGGCGTATCTCTTGACTGACATGTCGGGTCAAACCACCGATTAGCAGCCTATTCGGCGAGCGTTGCCCCCAAAAATAGCAAAGGTGAAAGCCTTCATAGCTCTTACCGACTTTGCCATTAACCTCATGCACCACTTGTATCGATTATCGTCGGTAGCGACATCCTGAACAGGTAACAGGTTTATTTAAGGCAATAGTTTTGCCATATTCAAGTAAACGAAGGCGTACACCGTGTGGTCACAGAGCATTTTAGGAACCGGAACCATAGCGCTTGAAACCTAGCTTCCCAAACTGTTGCTAATGTCTGAAATCCTACAGGGCGGTACGACATAATGCGCTGCAATATGGAAAGGGAAGCTGTTGTGGTTCGATCTGAAGGACACAAGAATTCTGAATGGCCCAACACTTCATTCACACATAAGTATTCCACAGTACTACTCATAAGTACTGAGGTGCCGTTATAACGGTGGCACGTGTATTCCAGGGTGGCTTCTAATTATTTTCGCGAAATTCAAACCGCTGCTGTGATTGTGAAAATGGCTGGAGATCAATTATTAGAATTTTTCTAGAATGGGGAAAGTATGTACAAAAACCAAGCAAGGTGATGCACTCAATACCCTCGACAATGAAAGCTTCACCACATCGTTCCACCATCGCTCATCTCGCCGATAAAGGACGTTCTGCAGCAGAGATCGCTCGACAACTTCAAATTTCTGCCAGACCAGTCCAACACATTGTGAAACAGTACAGAGAGGAAGGAGCGGTCGAACCGAGGAAGAAATCTGGCAGACCACGTACTGTGAACACTCTCCGCCTTCGAAAGGTCATCAAAAAGAGAATCGTCCGGAGCAATTGAGTTAGCATGAATCGGATGGCCGTGGCCTTGGGGTTTCCCGCAGAACAATACAGAAGGTCGTCAAACAGGATCATGGGCTTTGCAGTTATCGTCTTTGTCGCGGACAAACCCTTACGGAAGATGCCCTGCAGATTAGATTGGAAGAATCCAAGTTGTTGCTAAAGGAGATCCAGCAGGGCCGCTTGTCAAACGTCATCTGGACGGACGAGAAGATTTTTACCATTGAAGTGGCACACATCTCACAGAATCAGCGTCAGTTGCTGCCTCCATCCAGAAACAAGTCTTCTAAACGTCGTGTTCTCAACAGGACTCTTTTTCCGAAATCTGTAATGGTATAGCCTGGCATTAAACTGGACAAGAAGACACCTCTGGTTTTCGTCGACCGTTCAGTGAAAATCAACGCTGAAATCTACCAAGAAAAGATCCTGCGCGATGTTCTTCTCCCCTGGGTTGCTGAAAATTTTGTCAGTGGTCAATGCGTGCTTAAACAGGACTGGGCAGCTGCTCATTCTGCGAGGTCCACAGTGGCATTCTGCGAGAGTCACTTCCCTGGCTATTGGACGAAGGACTTCTGGCCACCTAACTCGCCGGATAGGAATCCGATGGATTTCGCTGTGTGGGGCTACTCGCAGCAGAACGTCTCCTCGAAGAGTCACCAAAGTTTGAACGCTCTCGAAGCTTCACTTCAGAAGGCGCGGAACGACATCGACGTCATCTTCCTGCGGCCCACAGTGATGTCGGTGGAAAAGAGACTGAAGGCCTGTATTGCTGCAAAAGGAGCTCATTTCGAACATCTTCTCCAATGAATTATTGTTAAGGCATTGCTCTATATAGAAGTTGTATCAGATTGTATAACTGTTTTTTGTTGAAGTTATTAGTAATAAACTACGCGCAAATAATTAGGAGACACCCTGTATAAATTATGAATTTCTCGTTCAGAACCCAGAGAAATTCCCCTACTAAGAGATCAGAATCTTATCTGCAGTCGCCCTTGATATCCGAGGTGGTTCGAAACTTAATAAAGGGCTTGTTTAGAATTACGACTGTGTGTGTGTGATTGCCCAATTCTGAAGAAGTCTCTAACGTTCAGTAGTGTCGTACTCTAAAACTTTTTACAATTATAGAGCATTAGGTGATGAAGTGGCAATTGCCACAACCCTGTATCATCAGATCTCCTCCATTACCTAGAATTTGATTAGAAATTGCTCTCACCATAGAAGTCCTTAAACTCCTTTCACTTTGGCGCGATCTCAAGGGAATTATCTGAAAACCATTGATTATATTTTATATTACATTTTTACCACCAATTGTCTATGATGATAGGGTAGAGTTTCATTTTTTGTTATTGCGAGCTATTCTGTCGAAGCATACTCGTAGTTGCTAAACGATAGGGTGGTCGATAGGTATCACCTGTATCACCTGTCGTCCCGTTGATGATCGACTTGCTCGAGCGGGCGCCAGCAGCGTATCCATTCGTCCCTGTCGCGTGCCAGAGTGGTCCAATGGATCCTCCTCGCTCGAGGGACACGAAGAGCGTCATATCGGTCGTTCAGGGCTTTCACGAAGAAGTCCGACCAACGCGTTGGTGGGCGTCCCGGTGATCTCTTGACATCCCGCGGAATCCAGTCGGTGATGGCTCTCGTCCAGCGGGTGTCTGCCAAGCGCATTACGTGGCCGGCCCACCTAATTTTCGATAACTTGCCCCACGCGACAGCGTCTCTGATCTTCGAACGTCGGCGAAGCTCGGAACTCCGGAGGTCTTCTATCGGTCGATAGATAGATCGTCTTTTAGATCAGCTGACTTTTTTGAGCTTTTGTTAGTTTAGCTTTCTTCCTCAAAGATGCTGCGATGTGATACTTGTGCTGTGCTACAACGCAGCGCAATAGAATATTATTACAGGTGTTTCACCAAACATACTATGTAATACGAACAGAGCCTTCATCAAATTTTGAGGGAAACATCAATCTCCGCTATTGAATCGATCACAATGATCGTGCTGATCATTTGCTGCGAAACGAACCTGACTGCCTTGTTTGGATCTTCCTGTGATATCCGATTGTGTTCTCATTAATGTGTGCGGCAAATCTAAAGCATTCATATCCAATTGTCTTTCTGAGTCTGGATAAAAAGGATGAAGGATAAAGGACGGCGTTACTCAATCTCTTTTGGGATGCGCCACGCATTCTACCATGCTGTCCAATAATTCTTGTCCGAAAATTTCATCATTTTTATTTTTTTCAACTTTATTGAAAAAACAAGTCTAATCAACAATATAATCACCACAGTTATCCACAACAGTGGCCCATCGATTGGGCAGGTCGCCGATGCCCTTCGCTCAGAACTCCGGGGGCTGCGACTCGAAGAAGTCCGCGATGTCGGATTTGAGGTTATCGTAGTTGATGAATTTTCTTCCGGTGTGGTGGCGCTTCAGCTGGCGGAACAAGTGGTAGTCGGAGGGGGCGAGGTCCGGGGAATACGGCGGATGGGCAACCGTCTCCCAGCCGAGCGTCGCCAACTTCTGCTGGGTCTCCTTCGCCACGTGGGGGCGCGCGTTGTCGGCCCCACGAGGCCCGTCGGGGACGCTTTTCTCGGATGGCGGCGGCTAGTTTCTCGAGCTGATCTGTGTAGAAGGAGGCGGTGACCGTCCTGCCTTGCGGGAGCAGCTCGAGGTACAGCATGCCCTTGGCGTCCCACCAGCAGCAGAGCATGATCTTCAGCGGGTGCTCCCTGTCCTCGAGGCTCGCGTCGCCGCTCTCGAAACGATTGAACCAGCGCCTGACTGTGCGTTGGGACGCCGCATCCTCCTTGCACGCTCTGCAGATGTTGGCGACCGCGGTGCCCGTGTCGTTGCCCAGCAGCCACTCGTAGTACTCGAACGTACGAATTCGAGCTTGGTCCATTTTAGCTAGTACTGGTAGCTAGACGCGGCGACTGCGTCTTATATACCCCTAGCGTGGAACTCTGGAAAACCTTCTATAAGGCTTTTACACTTTCTTGATATTATAACACTTCTAAGGAAAATTATAGAATTTTGAAAATTTTCGGACAGGAATTAGTGGACAGCCTGGTACTTCTACGGGATGCCGTGGAGGCGATTTGAATGCGTATTTGGCCATACAACGGCTTGCGATGGCCAGCCGATGAACAAGTCAGAGCTCTGCTCCTTCCCAGACAAGTATGGTACCAATTCACCGACCCCGGAGGGGGGGGGGGAAGGCTTGGTTGGCCTGGGCGGGAAATCCAAACCAGGAACCTGGTATCGGGTACATGTGCGACAACCGGCACCTCCTCCGACTGCGCTACACGCGCCCTCACACACTCAGTACCTATCGAGAATGTCGATTTTTGCCCGAGGTTGACCGCATGAGGATGAGGATTTCGAACAATGTTCGAATAATGGTTTTTCGCGAAATACGATTTCGAGTAATGTTCGAACAAGAACGATTTACGATTTTCGAGTAATCGAGCGATTAATTGTTCGGGCCCGATTAATCGAGCTCAAGTCTAGTGCACGCGACAGCCGCCGCCTCCTCCGACTGCGCTATACGCGCCCCTCTAAGTCTGGGTGCTGCGTAATGAGAGAACTATGAGTACTCTTAAAACTTTGAGCCAGACATTATACTTGGGTAAAACAGCTCGAAATGCTTACTACAAATATGTAGGATGAGCATGTAGGTTTGGTGAGAGAGTTAAACTATGAGCGCTGCTAAAGTTATATCGCTTACGGCAGCTGCGTCCAAAAGGTTATGCCAGCTCGAAAGGAATGAGGTAGAGGATTTGCTTTTCGGAACTGTTGATCCTTTTGCACTCCGCGGTTTACCCCGATATGAACTTCTGTTTTGATTTCTGGCGCATATTTGCGCAAGTACGTGGTAACAAGAATTGTATACGTTTTTTAGATGCATAAAAACGAAAAAGTGTGTATACTAATACAGGGTGTCTCAAAAAATGTATACACTGTTTGAAAGGTGATAACTTTGCTCATAGTAAAGGTACTGAAGAAGTTGAAGTCTCATATGAAGGTTTAAGAAAATAGAAAATATTAGACATACAGGCGGCATAGAATGCGCTATGCACTCGTCTGAGATTTTGCATTCTACGCTACGGTAAAGCCCTTCGCACACTTTTGCGGCAGCCGCGTACACGGCAGGGGCCAAAACACCCACGTACGCGGCATCCACTGCCGCGTGCTGGAGAAAGGTGAAGTTCACGCGGCATTCCTCCCGCTCGCTCAATCGCCAACGCGGCAATGCAGAGGAGTGATGTAGCTGAATGGTTCTACTCAGGACCTACGCTCCCCAATCACAACTTGCGCCCCAATCGCCATGACAGAGGCACCACCCTGAACATCGAAGTGATGATGAGCACTTGCTATTCCTTCATCAACCACTTCCTCCATCGACAAAACACAGCATTCCAAAAATAGAGAGCGAGAAACGAAACAGCTGATCGAGGAGTTTAAAGGACGGGTCAGTTTTCATTTTCTAGATCCCCGCAGTGATCAGCTAGAGTCCAGACACGGGCGCGCGGTGCTGGCAGAGCAATGCGGTAACAATGCCTTGAAGGATTATTGCCGCTGCCTCGTTTGCGGCACCACGTCTGCCGCGTAGGCGGCACATCAGCCGGGCTGAGGTGGTTTTGCAGCGGGGCGACTCTGCGTCTCTGCCCCTTCCTTAAAGATAGGGCTGCCGCGTTGCCGCAAAAGTGTGCGGAGGTCTTAAGCCGCGTTATCTGAGTTTCCGCTGTGAATTCTCTGTTAATGTAAGTCGTGGATGAATCCGACTCCAGGAAAGGATGGCTACCCAACCCCATAACGCCGTTTAGTGTCGTTTTCAGCCTTTACGGATGCTTAATTTTGAGAATAATCTTCTATTGAGCCCGAGTATGCTCTATAAGGTTCTTTTCAGCTGACGTGATACACTTCGGATGCATTGTCCGCTTCCGGTTTCAGATGAGTTGTTCTGGAAGGAGCGACCGTGGCGCAATGCAGGTTGGGGCACTCCATTGTAGTGTGGATTCCTTCAATGTTAAGCTCACCATAGGACAACATTTTGCGCTTTCCTTGACGTGGTCCACACCAGCTCTATGTTCCGTTTTCCGGCGGAATACGAAACTACAGTAAGAAGAAATGACTATTCGACATCACAACAGTGCACCCACTTGCGTTGCGTTTTGGCCACTTATGGCAAACTTGGCACCCCACTCCGGATATGCGGTAGTGCTCTGTGCTGGTCGCACATCTGTAGACGTATTCATGAAACGACGGAAGCCAGAAGGTAAGCGAGATCTTCCCGCTATCGTTCCACTCCCTTCCCGAACTCCTGGGGCCGTATGCTATTCTCTCCCCAACCGTCCCCGGCCGGGTATGAAGCGGTCCCCGCCCACCTCCCCGGTATGCACATCTCTCCCCGAGCACTCTCGGGGACGGGTGACGTCACCAAAACCCGGGGACGGCATCCCCCTAGAAAATTGCTCGGGGAGAGGCAGAGACGCGGTGGAAATGCGACGCTGGAGCGGGAAACTAGCATCGGGGCGTAATATTTGCGATCAGCTGCTGCGACGCGTCTCATCGGTTGCGGATATTTACTACGACAATCGCTTTCCCACATTGAGTTGAGCACCACTCGATGAATAGAGCACTTCAGTGCACCCGTAACAGTGTGGAACATCTAACTGGACACAATACAGGTTTTCGTAGTTAGTTCGCGATTGGTATACAACTTCCGGAAATCAAAGGAAACGTGATAGGAGGCTGAACTTTTTAGGGCACTGCATCGGGTAAACTATTATTTTTTCAGTGAAGAGGAAGCGAGCCAGTTAAGTAAATACAGGTAAAACTCCCATTTCAGGGGAGCAGTTTCAATCTCTTAGAAATCAGAAAAAGATAAGCTGGTAGTAGAATGGAGATTTTTCCCACAAATAGCTTTTTGTTCATGCAAAACTGTGCTGAAATTTTAGACAAATTGATATTGTGTTCGTTTAACCTGAATGATTATCTGCATTTGTAAAAAAATTGTGGCCTCTGTTAAATGCCAAATTCGCACTCAAAAATGTTCAAGAATCTTTTTCAGCTCGTGCTCTTAAAGCATGGAATGAACTTTTTTGTACCATTTCTCAATTCTTTGGGCAAGGCATTGAACTACAAGTCAGAAAACCTTCCTAAGCAGACAGGACATTCGAGAAATTAACCACAAATTTGATAAAAAAAGGGTGGGGGATATTTGAATGAAATATATAATGCCTTCTCAGTGGATTAAATACTACTCGCTTTGAAAAAAGAGCACTTTCCACTTCACGCAATTCATGGAGAAACTCGATTTAGCAAATCTTCGAAGAACACACTTTTGTTGTAATCTTCTGTGTTCAACTGATTCTGTACCACTTTGGGTTCAATAAATGATAAGTGTTCTACACAGTGTGGACACATTCTGTGAAAATACACATCTCTAAACACTGCACGGTAAATACTTTGGTGCAGAATCACTCAATTCACCCACTATCTATGAGCAGCCCACAGCCGTGATAGTGGTACTCCAGTCGGAATCCTCTGCTTCTCTACCCAACTCTGCCATCTCTGCCATCCCCGGGGGACGCCCCGGAGATGTGCACAAGGTGGGGTGGGGGCGGTCGAAACTCGGGGATGGTACCCGGCTTTTTCGCGCCGGGTACCATCCCCGAGTCGGGCGAGAATAGCATACGGCCCCTGGTGCGCGGTTGGTTTTCATGTTAATGCCATTTCCAGCTTCCGATGAGGTCGCTTTCCATAGGAGGCCAGGAACGTTCCAGAGAACGTTCATGAATACGACCAGTCGTGAATAATGGAATACATTCCTAAAAGAATCAAACTAGATGCCGCATTACCATTTTTGGTTGAAACGGACGGCTGAACAGAATGTTGAGCATTCGTCTTCGCAAAAGGAGGTCCATCAAGGTCGTTACCACTCCTTGAAATGTTGACAAATGCATGACTTCGGATTGGTGTGCATAGTCGCAGTCACAACACCACGTGAAAACTTGACCGTACTGTCTTTAATGGGGAGTGACTCCGCTTCCCTTCCTCCCCCCTCAGGCCCGTTAGCGCCAACACTTCTTCTTCTTCTTCTTCTTCTTCTTCTTCTTCTTCCTCTTCTTCAGCATTTGTCCCGCTTAGCTGGAGTCCGCTTTCCTGCAATGTTAGCGCCACTTTTCCGGACCAAATTCCTGGTCAGGGTGCAGACTAGCCATCTTCAAGTTATGATGCCGCGTCTCACCGCTTTGGTTGCCCTCGTGTCCGCCTACCGAGCACTACAACGTCAAGACCCGTCTTCCGGACGGTGTCACCTTTTGCGCGAAGGACGCGGCCGTACCATCGCAGACGAGTTTCGAGCATCCTCTCAAATATCGGGGTGACACCGAACCTCTGCCGTATGAAGTCGTTGCGATCTCTATCCAAACGCGTAACTCCGGCCGTCCACCGCAGCATTTTCGCTTCCATTACGCTGAGGCGCTTTTCAATTTCTTTAGTAACGGGTCAGCCCTCATCTCTGTGAATAGCTACTGGTCGTACAATTATTGCTAATAAAATATTTTTTTATAGATTTTCAAGAATGTAATTACGTTTCTGGGTTCAATGGGAAGGGGCACTCCATAATTACTTGTAAATCACACCTATTTGAGGATAAACGCATACAACACAACATTTAAACGACCTTGTCTGATGCTCTCCCCAAGAAGTAGCGGGTCCGTCTCTAGGATATTGAAAAAAAATTAGTTGTAAAAGCTTGAATAGGCTCCAGCGGCTCCGCACGTAATCCCTATTTTTAAATTCCCGCGCACCGAATGCGTGCATGTCGGCTCATTCAACGTGAGGAAACACGTATAGGCGACCCAGGGACGCCTGGGGCGTTTTGGGGAGTGGGGCGTTTTTGTATTTTTGGGGCGTGGGGCGTTTTTGTGTTTTTGTTTTTCTTATTGTTCGTTTTATTGCTTGTTTTACTGATTGGCCTTCCCAGGGGACTCTGGGGTCACGTTATAACTGTACTTACGTCGGAACGGTAGGACGTCCAAGTCCAGTTAAAAGGTAGCCCCTTATTGGGAATGAACCCGGTTCCGGGCTAGCGAACGATAAATCTTCAAAGAAACTCATGCTAAGCTTTCTTAAAACAAAAATTTATAATATTTTCTCCTTCTTAGAGAGTGTCCAGTCTAATCCTGTTCCTATTAGCGCTCACACTTGACTTTGAAAATGCACGAACCTCTCAATAAAAGCTCCACATCCTCCTTTTGTTTGCTTCTCCATACCTCTTTCTTCTGAAAGGCTTATGTAGTAAGGATTGGCACGACGGCGAGCATTCAATAGACCTGCCTCGGGTGCTCTAGAAACACTCCTCCCATCTGAACGCATTGCTAGAAATGAACCCTGCCGATGAAGGCATCGCAATCGGATTACCACAGTGTTATCAAGTTTGATCAATAATAGAAGGTGCCGAGCTTTGCCAGTTGCATTGACTTCAAGTGCCGTATGCATATCTCGGGGAGCGGGGAGGGCTGGTGCTCACTCGCTATCCCCGCTCTCCGATATATGCATACGGCAAACAGCCGCGTTCAAGCTGCATCTGCAACTTGAACGCGGCTGTTTTGTTGCTCCCCAAAACGCGATGCGCGGTGGTTCCGGGAATTGCTAAGCGCACTAGAACCAGATCGGAATAGATGCATGGCATAGGAACGTGTCGGAACTGGAGCACACTTGTTCGACGCGCTGCCCACGTGGACATTCGATCGATGCGCATCGGTCTTTTGTATGCCTTCGGTGACGCTACTGTAAGGCGGATCGTGGCCCAGTAGATGTGGCGTTGCGTCATGCGAATGTGGTCAGAGGTTCGGCTCCCCTGCGACGCGGGATTTTTGCATTTTAACTGAATAAATGAAATTTGAATGGTTTTGAAGTCTCCACAATTTTCTGATGTTCCGTTGTGTACATTTTTCGAGGGTTACGACGATTCTTTTCCCGTTGCTCGCTTTAGCAGGATGAAAGATTCTCGCTCTCATGTGGTCGTATTGGATTGAACAAGACTTGAGATCGTGATGTCATCCGTATGGAGGCGTCGTATAGAGCTTGGTATTTAATAAGATTCCGGCAATCTAATATGAAAAAGAATGAACTCCCACTGAGGTGTTTGATGTGAAAGTGCTTATCTAAATATGTATATAGCTCATTTTGTCATATGTCAGTATAGTACTGCACCCTGCGAACGTTAGCTATCGCTATACAAAATACGCAGCAATGCAATCTCCCCTTGGTGAAATATGATGTAGTTTCTACCACGTTTGTTCAAAATGCACTGCGGAGGTCTACTAAAGCTCAGTAAAAACACTGGTCAAAGGTGTGGCAAAATATTACTACCACTACTGCTCTGGAGGTGTCACCCTCTTTCCGTTAAGACAGCTGAAATTTGTGCTCTGTAATGCTGTGCTCTTCCTCGTGTTCTCGAAATGTCTTTAAGCATTTTCGTGACTATCTTCTCAATATATTTGATCGTTCTGTACTACGCAGGTTTGCTATGGTGGTATATGCTTTATTTCGGCCGACATTTCGACAACCCGCTTTTTTCAAAGGCCTGAAAGTACTTCGAAACTTTAGATCCTGCAACTCATTCCGTCAAAGGCATACTTCTTCACATCTTTAGTTTCAATGGGTTCCCCAATAAGTGCCCTTTAAAGCATACCAAACTCACCGTTGTTCCACAAGCGCTGAGAAAGGGCAGAGCTATAGGACCATCAATGAGCAACTGGGACCTACCATGCAGATCTATACTAGTAAGTATAGACTGCGCAGTCTCAGAGCTCACACAACGAGATGAAGGGCAAGAACTCGCTGGTTATTGAAAAATGCACAAATGCCTACATTCTAGCACGCTACAGCAAGACTGTGTGGTAGAGTCATTTGACGTAACTGCACTTTATACCAATGTAGATAATAACGCTGCTTTGCAAGCCCTATCAGAGATGCTAGACGAGCACGAAAGAAATATTACTACGTTTGGTTTAAACAAGTTACACATAATGACTCTAGTACAACCATACCTGAACTGTAATGTTTTCAAGTGGTCTGGCAACTATTTCTCACAGCAAAGAGGACTTGCGATGGGACAGCGATTCGCTCCAACGTTAGCGATCTGCTTCATGAGCAGAATTGAACGACTGGCACTGGAGCGCCTTCCCATAATGTACTGTCGGTACATCGATGATTGCTGTATAATAACGGCAACGCAATCCGACATGGATGATATGTTTGCCATTCTCAATCTCAGTATATAAAGTTCACTCGTGAAACTCCTTCCGAAGGTTAGTTGCCCTACCTGAATATTCAAGTTAGGGTATCAAATGGAGTTTTGAATGTGAAATGGTATCGTAAAGGCAGCTCCAAAAACATCATACTCCATGCAAGATCTGCTCACCCTACAGCAGTAAAGCGTGCCGTACTCCGTAACATGTACAGAATGATACTAGGTGTATGCACGGGGCACGAAGAGCGAGAAGAATCACGTATGTTAGCCTCTAATATCGCAAGTCTTAACGGCTATGAACCACGACGAGGAGGTGATCGAATACGACACGGCAATGTTGAACAACTGCGCGAAAAAAAAATTTGTCTTCAACTGCCCTTCATCTCTGATGACGTCACATCAGAAGTGCGCCGTTGCCTATTGCGAGCAAACCTGAACGACGATGTTGTCCTGGTTAACATATGGGAAACAACATTCAACGGCTTCTTGTTCGAATTAGGTATAACGACCGTACTTGTGTGATAAGAAATTGCGTTATCTGCCCATTTGGGAGAGATGGAGATTGCGCACAAAAAGGCGTTGTCTACTAAATCCAGTGTTTAACCTGTGGCGAGACACTATACATAGGTGAGACAGAAAAGGGTACTTAGTGTTCGCATCAATGAACACCTAGCTGGGAAATTGAAGCGAAGCTTGTTAACTCCACTGGGTAAACATCGACAAGAAGCCCACGGCGGAAACGACTTTGACATTAAATGCACTGTGTTGCTACATGAAGATGAAATCGGTACCAGAAAGACTCTTGAGGCTTTCTGGATTCGGGAGCGTAATCCAGCAATGAACAACCGAAACGAGTGCATTTCAATAACCAGCGACTTCTTGCCCTTCATTCCGTTGTGTGAGCTCTGAGAGTGCGCAGTCTATATTTTTTAGTACAGATCTGCATGGTAGGTCCCAGTTGCTCATTGATGGTCCTATAGCTGAGCCCTCTCTCTGCGCTGGTGGAACAACGGTGAATTTGGTTTAGAGAGGCACTTCTTAACATTCGTGTGAACCCATTGTAACCAGAGATGTGGAGAAGTATGCCTTTGACAGAATGAGTTGCCAGATCTAAAGTTTCGAAGTACTTTCAGTCGAAATCCAGCCGAAATAAAAGATATACCACAATAACAAACCTGCGTGGCACAGAACGATCAAATATATTGTTATAGCATGCCTAGTAGGTGTTATGAACGTCGGACATTGAAACTATCTTTTCATATATGGCAAGCTACAATTGAATGCTCACGCATTTTAAACCAGTTGCCTTCTAAAATTAACATATAATTTACCTCGTCCAAAGGAAAATATTTATCAGAAAAGGCACACCCTAGACTACATTACAACAACACAGAAACTGTAGCAGCTTTATCCTTTGTTTACCAAAAAAGGTTAATATAAATTATCCCTTTTCAAAGAGTGTTCGAGAAAAGAGTGCTCCTTGGTGAATAAAGTTCCCACATAAACCCTTCGAAATTCCGAATTAAAGAACAACAAGCGGGCATGAAGTTGAGTCGAGCTGGTCGAAAAAAAAACATGAGAATCGAGAAGTCGGATTCATACTAAGAGACTCGGCGCAATCGCAAAATAGAGGGATTGGTAAATTTCACGAATCGCCAAGGATGTGATTTAGCACATTCTAGGTAACTCATTGAAGCCGTATAATCTACCCAAATCATGTCAGCATACAGGAAAAATAGTAAGAAAAACACCCACATAGGTCGATTTCGGGGAGCTCCTACTATCATTGCGGGTCCTCCCGCGAAGTCCCAGAGTCTCTTATTTCGCGCACGGTTGCGCACGCGGAATCAGATATTTTAGGCCTTGGGCCCTTGCCCGTTCATCGCAGCGGATTGGTTGCGCGCGGCCGTTTTGATCGCTTGGACGCAAATAGGGTCGCGGGGGGTCAACATAGCATGCTGTGGCGGGAAAGCCTCTCTTGTAAGTGACGCTTGGGTGATATCAACCGACAATTAGCAAAAACAGACCAAAACCAACACCAACTTTTGCCCACTATAAAAATTTGAACTGCTTCCACCCAGGGCGGTATGCGTACCTCGCCTCGGGCCCTCCCGCCGTGAAATAATCCTACTATATATAAAGAAGTCAGCGATTGTCCGTCCGTCCGTTCGTCCGTCTGCTCATCCGTCTGGCCTTTCCTAGAAGTCGAGTAGCAGGCGTACGTGTTCAGACGAGGCGACACTCATGCCGTGTCGAGACCGTCAGAAGAAGTGTCACCGATGTCGCGCAAAGGGCGTTCGAGTTCAAATAGCATGTCAGCGATGTCGCGCATTGGGTGTTTGGGTTCAGAAGAGGTGTCAATGATGAGGGGGTCTGAAGGGGGTCTGGGGTCAGAAGACATGTCACCGATGTCATGCATATGGTGTCTGGGCTCAGAAGAGGTTCTACGGATTTCATGCAAGGGGTGTCTGGGTGTTCAGAAGACGTGTAACCGATTTCATGCAAGTGGTATCTGGGCTCAGAAGAGATGTCACCAATGTCGCGTAAGGGGTGTCCGGATTCCGAACACGTGTAATGGGATGCCACTAAAGAGGAGACCAGTAAGCGGGGGTCACGTGAAGGGGGGGGGGATGATCAGCGAAGGGAGGAGGGGTGCCAGTAAGGGTAGAACCATTAATGGGAGCCAGTGAAGGAGACCAATAAAGAATACCACTAAGATGAGGGTTGGGGGGGAAGTAAACGGGAACCAGAAGTGGGAGTGTCCTGTGAATGAGGAACCGGTAAAAAGGGAACCACTAATAGGGGGCCGGTGAAGGTGAGACCAGTAATAGGGAAGCTGTGAAGGGGTGGGGGTGGGGGCAGTAAAGGAGGGATCGGTAAAGGGGACCATTAATGGGGACCAGTGAAAGGGACGAATAAAAGGTACCACTTAGGTGGGGGGGGGGGCAAAAAGGGGGGGGGGGGACAGTGAACGGGAATCAGTGAAGTGGGAGAGTCCTGTGAAGGAGGGAGGGGGCGGTAAAGGGAGAACCAGTGAAGGTGGGACCAGTAATAAGGGCCAGTGAAGGGTACTTTTTCTCACTATCGTTTAACGTGTATGTGACAGAAACGTCGTACAACGTCGTCTAAATCAATAAGATGTGCCACAGGTCAAACACTGCGAAGCATGCGTTGGATTTTTTTGATCTTGACATGGCATCGAGCGTGTGCGTGTACATGCCTCTCACTACTGACTGATGCTCGCTACATTTTTCTGCCTATCTTTGGCTGCACATGGGTTAGGCCTCTGTTATACTTCCGCGGGAGCATCCGCGGAACGTCCGCGGACCAATGGTGCACGGCGGAGGCGGGCGTGGCGAGGCGCGGCGATTGGCCAGGTGAGGAGTCTCGGCGCGATTGCCGCCCTTCCGCGGATGCTCCCGCGGGAGTATAACAGGGGCCTTATTGTGTATTGTCGGGGATCGGGGGGCGGGGGGCGTAGGGAGAATGACTTCGGAAATCGAAGGATTATTATTGTCGTCGGATATTTAGCGGTATAGAGTTTTCACAAGATTATCGGCTCCTCACCACGTACAGAATGTGTACATCGGAGAAGAAATCGGCGTACGTCCGATAGAGTGTGGATAGGCTTCATAGGAGCAGTTTTAAAGATTGTGCGTTACTGTCCCGCTTCCCCGTCTAACCACTTTTTCACTGTAACGCGAGTAAGAAGGCTTAGACGGGGTGTTCTATTCTCGGTGTTTGGGGCAAGCCCCTATCCAGAAGTTTGGCGGCCGCAAGGCCGCTAACGTCTAGTTGTGATAAAATGAATAAGAAAAGTCGTCGTCACAACAGTGCGTCATACTGCGCCCGAAAGCGTAGTAATGAACCATCAACGAATGATCACCACGTGAGGGTGTGATACGACGTCGCCAGACTAATTAGTAGACATTGGATCCGACACCGATTTTCCGGATAATCGGATGATTCGGATAGGCCACTTTTTCAAACCCCGGATCTTCGGATGATTCAGATGAGGGCAATTTCGAAAACCCCGGATCTTTGGATGATCCAGATGAGGGCAATTTTAGAAACCCCGGATCTTCGGATGATTCAGATATCGCCATTTTCGGCCGAGCCGGATTTCGGATATCCGATTCGGATACAACCGGATAAGTGATATAATAGAGGCACGCAACCTCTTAAAAACGGAACACATCAGTAGCCCCGCGTTTATTTCCTTGACCTATTGAAGTCACGAGCGCGCAAAGCAGCCTGGAGCGCCTCACCTTGAATTATGTGTTTATATGCTCTGGTAGCAAGGCACATGCATGCCCAGTTTCATTATATCTGGCCTAGCTTATTTCACCAATGGAGTGGAACACACCAGCGCTACGTAAAAGATGTCGTATTTGGCTGCCTTACGAGGGGAGCCCTCCGCAGAGCTATGTTGCGCTTCCAGAACAAACAAAAAACAGCTTTAGGACCCTAAGGAGCCAATACCAACTCAATAGTGAGTTGGTAATGCACAGCGAAGTCTTGTAAAGGACAATAATGAAACGATTCCGAAACGGCCCGCAAGAAATTTCTCGAGCTCTGAAAAGGGAAGGTCTGAAGCGTATGTCTGAACGGAGAGAGCGAGTCATCCCACCATATATATATATATATATATATATATATATATATATATATATAGGAATAATCGCCACTCCTCAATTAGTATAAAAATGTGTTTCTTTTTTGCCAAATCGATAAGCCCGAGGAGTAAGTAGAGGATCTTTGAAGTTGCAGTGGAATTGGCGCCTCACGAGTTCGGGAGTCTTGTACGCCCGTAGTGCCGCTGGCTGGAAGCGGCTCGTAGCGCAGTGGATAGCGACGTTGCTCCATGAGAGGGAGGTAGAGGGTTCGACTTTTCTGCGCTGCTGCATCTTTGCATTTCAACTTATTATTTGATTTGAGCGATTCTGACATCTGCACCATTTTAGATGTTTGCTGTGCAGTGTTTCCAGATGTATGCCGTGGAGAGCAACTTTGTTGCCACTTGTTTATTACTGACCGGTTTTTCAACCAAACCTCAATTGGAAAGCTGTTCAACATAACGATGCACGAACATTTAACGTCAGTGATACACAAACACAAAGTGCATGGAACATAAGCACTGATCACAATACGAGCAGCGCATAAAGGCTACTGGCTCTTCACAGTTTGCTTCCATATATGGACAAATGAGATCGGCTCCATAGGCGAAATCCACTTGGAGACGTTCCCTTTCCTCTGAAACAAGAGTTCCAGCCGAAAACGTTATCATATGCCCACTGCTAGCCAGCCTTTCCACGTCTATCAGTTAATTTTGCTGATCCCAACCTTCTTCTGGTTTTCCACCACTTCCAGCCGTTCGTCTTCGTTAACTTCAAGTTGACGTGCTTCAAAGTCCTTGGGTATGCTAGCCATCCGTTCGGTCAGGTTGGTGTCATTCCCATGAAGGCTGCTTATCTAAAGGTGGACCACACTTCGGCGTGAGCAAGTGGATCACCTCTCGAGCATCGGCGACTTTGTTGGTGTTAGGTTTTAGAGAACCTCCAGCAGACCTCTGATTTCCAGATGACAGGCAAAGATGAGAGAAAGAGTGTATTGATGCCGTTTTGGTCAAATTCCGGGATCAACAGACTTTCTCGTTTTAACCACATGTGACCTCACATCATGGTCTCCTTTGAAAATCCGAGCAGGATGGCTTTACCCGAGGTCATTGGCCGATGTATGGAAACAGACTGAGAGGAGCCTGCACATTTATACCCTGCCCATTGTGTCCAGTGCTGCTTTATGCACGTTGTACCTGTGTATCACTGGTGTTGAATATTTATACATCATCCTGTTGAGTACCACAGCATGCAAGTGGAAAGTGCGCAGAAAACATCTGAAAATGGTATAGACGTCAGAATCCCTCAAATCTCAACCAACCATTTAAAAAGCAGGAATGCAGCAGCGCATGAGGATCGAACCCCCGACCTTCCTCCCATGAAGCATCGTCACTACCCATTGCGCTCCGAGCTGCTTGCCGGGAGAGGCATCGCGGTCGTACAAGAACCCAAATTCGTGATGCGCCGTTCAATTGTGACTTAAAGAACCCCCACTCCTTGGGTTTAACGACTTGGCAAAAAATAAACACATTTTATGCTAATTGAGAGGTGGCGATTATTCCTATTTAATAGGATGACTCCCTCTCCTCATTCAGATATACGCTATCAGACCCTTCCCTTGTGAGAGAATTTCCGCCAAATGATTGCAAATTTGCCCGGAAAAGTCAGGTTATCAATGGCGCAGTATTTGCCAGCAAGGCGCGCTCACCTCCTGTTATCCGATTTTTATCCGATTTTATCCGAATCATTGCGTTTTTCAGAACCCCGGATCTTCGGATGATTCAGATGAGGACAATTTTAGAAACCCCGGATCTTCGGATGATTCAGATGAGGGCAATTTCCGACCGAGCCGGATTTCGGATAATCCGAAACCGGATAAATCCTGGCGGATATCCGAAAGTGCATGATTCGGATCCCATGTCTACTAATTAGGAGCTCATAGGAGCTCATCGTTCCGTCGCCTCGCGCCCCAATGCTGCCTTGAACATACACATAAGTACGACGAGAATTCGCCCAGAAAAATATCTCCTAGCAAATACCGTCATTGTCATGTACTTACAACTTAGATAGTTTATGTGCAACGTCTTGGAGAAGCAAGGTTTCCTGAATCTAATCACTGCTGTTGTTTACCAGTGAATCAACAGCTGCACAAGCTGACCTCTTTGAAGAATAAAGACGCTCGAAATGCACGGCTTGGTGTCGAAGTGATTAGGCTTTGCTACCTATTCACTAACTAATAAGGCTCACTGATTGAAGATTTTATTAATTATATTATTGTATTTTAACAGATTTTTAGGTAGAACAAAGAAATTTAATAAAATTGTACGTAATTTCGTGTGCATATTAATGTGCAAGCTTCGAGCTTGCTCATAAACAGACATTTGCTATAACAAGTGCAGTAACGGAAGCAAAACGAAAAATCCACGTAGAGAAGTTGTTTCAGATGTTGACATTTTTTCCTCTAATTTTCGTTGGCCTCCTTGCCACTGCCATTTCAACTCTTCGATTGTATCTCTTTAGTAGGTTTACAAAGTTGTTGAGATATTCGGTATACTTTCCTTCCCGAGGTATTAAGTTGTCCTGAAATTATAATTCTTTAGACATTCTGGTAGAATATTGATGACGCTAAATTATTTTTAACCTTTGGTATTAGATTTTCAGTTTTCATAAAAAATTATGCTAATCCGTCTGATGAAGGATTGAATCAGAAGCAGTACACTTTCCATTTCGTACATATTTTTTTCAGGGCGATTAAACGTATCAAATTAGGCAAGTATAAGGAACTAGTAGTTACTGGTTTTTTGGGAAAATAAAAAGTCCTCACGTGAACAAATGACTCCAATACACATACGTGAAGGAACATGTACTGTATAACACCTTGCACTCCTTGAAATCTTTGGTTTCTGAGTTCCTTCAGTATATCTACCATTTTTACATCACTGTTGTTTTTTACTTTCTGTCGAATATAGTCCACTCCTTAATGTAAACGTTTCCATGTGAAGGTTCTGTTAAACAGAGCACTAGCTACAAAGAAACGGTTCTTTCTCTTACCAACAAAGCATACTGATTGCCCTATTCCTGCAGAACAATGTACAACAATAGGCTGGTCGTTGCAGAGCGTTCGTGCCGTTTCTATCATGGTCACAGTAGGCTTAGGATCGAGAGGAGCGGAAAGATCAGGCCAGTTGCTATAAGACAGGTGGTGGACGATGAACACGTCCCTGAAACTATGCCCTTGAGGGAGGTAATTGAAAACTAGTGATACGTCTGCCACTATATAAATGAGTTCTACAGCAGAGGAAGCGCAGCCTCCTCCTGCTGCATCTGCGCGCGTTTCTGAGCGTCTGGATCCAGAAGACGGGTCCGCAACAACCCTCTGGGGTCACAGAGATGACACCGTCGTCGTACGGCGAGCAGCCGCATTCAAAATTCAGCATCATTACCCAGTGTTGAACGGAAAATGTTATCCGCGCGAGATACGCCTCCATGCACCTCGCGCGGCTGCAGCAGAGGAAGCGCAGCCGCCTTGTGCTTGAAACAGCGACAATAGCGAGCGTTTCTGAGCGTATGAATCCCAAATACGTGTCTTCGACGTCTGCCGTGGCATGTGAGCACTACTGAGGGGGTGGTGGAGAAGAAAAATAGGGGTACCTCTAGGGTGGACCAGGAGAGCTACCAGAAAGGAAAGGAACAACATGGCGGAGGGACCTGCAAGAAGGGACCAGTAAGGGAGGTCAACAGTGGAAACAAGGAAATGGGCCAGGAGTTGGGATCAGGAAGGTGGGGGAAGGAGCACCAGTAAAGGCGGACCAGCAATTAGATCTAGTAAGAAGAAACGAGTGAGGGAGAACCTGGCGTCCGGATTCGGAAGACGTGATAACGATATCCGGTAACGCAAACTGCTTGGCATAAGAACGGTTGCGGAGGAGCAACCTGCAGACAGTTGTACTGCGCAGCACAAACCAATGGCGCTACCACACAAACTGGAGAGAATGTCTACGATAAACGCACGGAGGTGGTGAACGGCTTCATGCCAATAAAGAACGCAGCAGATCCTAGATGTTAGCGAATTTTAAGTTTTACAAAGATGCTTTCCATAGATAAGTGATGTTGCAAAGTCTCGCAAAGTCGGAGCATTCGTATTACGTAAAGAAAGTGTGTCGCGAGCGCGATCGCTCCTCGGTCCGGGTCTGACCCGGGTTTCTCACGGCGGCTTGCCGATGAGGCGCCATTTATCGGCCTGGGAGCATGGGGAAACAGGTGACTCAGCACCATCGATCGGCGCGCACCGTCTTCGCCTCGACTGGCGCGCGCCGCAGTCGACGTCCTGTGCTCCCGCGACGAGGTCTGCGGACCTCGTCCGTCCTCCCCGTTCCGGATGGCCGCCGTGAGGCCTCGATCCCGCCTTCCACTACGCACTCACTACGGAAGCGGCACCAGGAAAGAGGCCGCGAGGTCTGGTGAGCACTGCGCTCACCCTCACGGTCTCGGAAACTAAAAAGGCCTACCGGTCCCGGAGGACCCTCTAGCGTTCGTCTCTGCCCACTACTACTGCTTTGTATTCTATTCATGTATTCGAGATAAATCGATACTACTACCTGGTGTGCTGTGGAGGAGGAGAAGGGTGAGTACCTGTCAATACGTCTCGTCATTGTCGTGCTTCTTGGTCAGCCTTCTTGGTATGGTATCGTCGTTCGGGGTTTGCATCTCGTCCTTCGTGGGTCCCGGGTTCCGTCCCCTTCGGTGTAAGGTGGAGGTGGAGGTGCTGGCCGAAGAATGGAGAGGGACGAGGATCCCGCTGGAGCTCCATCTCAAAGTACTACCATTACGTGTCAATACGTATCAGTGCGCTTCAATACGTCGTGCCAGGGCTAGGAGAATTCAAGGCCTCATCCCCAGGAGCAGGTCCTCTTAGCGACCCTCGGGTGTTCCGTGGGGCGAAAGGGGGCCTCGTAAGCATGGCTTGCTTCTGTCTGCGGGGCCGCAACGACATGATTCAAAGCAAATTGTGCTGCAAAACAACGGGTCGCTTATGAAGAAAGGAATGTTTTAGTAGTGAATCTGATATGGGTCTTTGAAAGAAATTTATCCGTCTACACTCCTGTTTAGAGACGAAACAGGAAAGGCCAGTATCCAACTTTAGAAACTTTACTCTTGAACTTACTTTTCTTTCACGTTTTTCACAAAGAATACCATGTGAGTCAGGGAAGGTGTTGAACTCGGAATCCGCTCTTTGAAATATACCCTATACATCCCATATTTACCATATTCGTCGTGATTTCTTGGATAGTACAGAAAGCATTTTTCGCAGTTTCCTTAACAAAAAAATATGGCTCATGTAAGTTATCAAAGATAGCATCCGCAAAAGTGCGTATATTAAGACACCTTCTCGTAAGGAGCATAGCATCACAATGACACAACACCGTTCCGTGAAAGTCATGTGCCAAAAGTCTTCCAGAGTCTCCTCCAGAGGTCCCTAAAATGCTGAGATCAACTGTTGTTTGTTATTAGGCGAAGTGAACGTTGGAGCGGAGCGCTGTTGTGATGTCGCTTTTTCTTACTCCTTTTTCTCGCTACGGTTTGAGATTCCAAACAGATTCCAAAGCTGGGATGAACAACTAGTAAGATACCGCAACGTGCTGTCCCAGCTCTGGCTGTATACTAGAAAAATCCACACCTAGGAATGAGTGACTCCCCCTCTCAAGTGTGCCGATTACTAGTTATATATATATTGAGACAACTTTTCATATCTTTTTCATCAAAAGACAGCTGTGTTAGACTAGTTTTTTCTCTCGGATTTCTTACATATTACTGTATCAGAAATAGCTGTTTGTGTTGAAGCAAAAACTCTTTTACTTTTCTCTTTCTCTCTCGTCTCTGAGAAGCAGAAGCTCAAGTTTTGCTGAGAAGGAAAACAATTTCCTGTACATACCTGAGTGCAAATATATTTTTGACCATCTGGTGCGATCACCCAGCTCGCATGAATGTAGTCGTTATCCGCAGCTCTGCTCTTTAGAGTCACCCTAGATGAGTCCATGCATATAACATCTTCGTATCTGTAAAGACGCTTTCTACCATTCTTTTCGTGAGAGTGAAATATTCTGCGAGGCACGTCAGAAATTTGGTGGAACAAATGAAAAAGTGAAGGAGGCCTACGCTACGGGTCGGCGCTGATGTAGCCATGATTATTACATTTACTGCTCATTTATTCTTTAACGTAAAGCGTTAGAGTTAGGAAAGAACAACCAAATGTGGTTGCCATTGTCAGCGCAAACTTGCTTTCGCTGTAGAACAGACTAACTTTTCAGAAAAAGAAGATTCGTCCTAATCTTCTTAAAAAATGTCTTATTTCTTTAACACCTTACCCTACCTAGATCATAGCACAATTAGTTTGACTAAAAACCTGCTCAGCTTGTCGCTAGGCGTGATAATTCCAATTCTAAACACTTTCCTATGCAACCTGAGGGCGGATTCATCAGCTTACATAACTTTGACAGAGATCTCGCAGCGGAAAACTAAGATTACGCGGCTTATCAATATGCGATATGGTGAGTGATAAGCTGTGTTATCCATGTTTTCTGCTGAGAATTCTCTATTAAAGTTGTGTAAGTCGTTGATGAATCCGACTCCTGGGGCCGGATTCATGAAACGGCGGAAGACGGTGATATGCGATATCATCTTTATCCTTTCTCTCCCGCCTCGCTCTCTCTCCTCATCCATCATCTCTCGTCTCTCTCACCCACCTCGCTCTCTCACCTGATCGCTTCCCGTGGGAAGCCGAGAACGTTCCCGGGAACGTTCATGAATCCAGCTACAGATCTTCGCTTGTTCGTTATATGCTACCGCATGAAGAGCGTAACCGGTTCATGGGCCACAACACGAGGCCATGAGATACTCCTTCGCCTACCTGTTTTTTACAGGGTTTCGTCTGAAGTACTCAAACGTATATTCTGACGGCTTGTAATTCTTTACTTTTATGAATTCCTTCCTGATAGCTGTCGTCTTCTGAAATATTCCTTCCATAACCAAATCATACTTTCAAGGTGTGATATTTTTGCCAATGAACCAGATAAAAACTATACTTGTCCCTTGAATGTTTAGATAACCAGCTCTAA
Organism: Heligmosomoides polygyrus bakeri; assembly: GCA_947359475.1. Lineage (NCBI taxonomy): Eukaryota > Metazoa > Nematoda > Chromadorea > Rhabditida > Heligmosomidae > Heligmosomoides > Heligmosomoides polygyrus. The sequence continues at coordinate 103,641,119 of OX375865.1, forward strand.
GGAAAAACCTCATCGACTGCTCATATTATATTGTAACAAGTGCTCAAGCGATGTTGAAGTGTTACTAAGCTGATGATAATCACATGAAGCTAGCTGCTCTACTTATGCAGTTTTCTTATCTCCCTAGCGATTCAGAAAGCAATATTTGGGAACCTTATTATGTTCCAACCTTGTTCTACCTTCCTTAAGATCAGGTGAGTAGTTTTGCGGTATGCATGTGCTGATCAGTGCCTTAGTTTCCAGATTCTTCGACAACCCTTCTGATACCCCAGAACCGTGTCCCACTTTGCGCCAGCGCCAAATTGACTGCAGGCACCTTAACTCCTCATTCTCAAACAGCCAATCTCAGACAAAAATCGTCATTTTCGATAGGAAGAATTTTTATCATGCGAGACCGCTACAGCAGTCACGCATTGCCTAACTGTCAAAGACAGACAAACGAAGGAAAGTCACTTTCAAGCTACAATCAACAATAACGATATTGGCCTCCCGATCACACCTCCAAGGTCAATATAGGTTGCCTTCCCCCATCGACCATCTGAGTCCCGGTGACGCGTTCGGCTCGACTTCCGAGCCTGCATTCACGTTGTATGACGTCTTACGTCATGTTTTCTGAATCTCCAAGCACGTTGGGCAACTAGATCTGCACGTCTTCTGAATCCCCAGGCAAGTAGAAGACGTCTGAGTATCTTCCGGTATTCTATGACCAATTTCTTTTACCCATCCCTCATATTTTATGACTAATTTCTGCAAATGGCCTCGATCTCTAGGCGCTTTATTATATGGTGTGATTTTACTCCCATAACGCAGGAATTGAGGAGTAGCTCAACAATGAAAAACAGAAACAAACCGAATAACGCATTATATTATTCGCCCAAACAATGCGATGGTCGCTATGTTGTTGCAGTGATGGTGCAATGCCGGCTTTTTGCTGGACATTCGGTTGCATTGCGGCTTCCGCAGACAATTTTGGATCGTGAGCAACATGAGTAGCTTTCTCGTCTTCGGCAGAGGTCGATGAAATACTTTTTCGCTTCTTTCGACTTAGACTGGTTTCGGCTAGATCTTGTGTTTTAAGATCAATGTCCGCGGCTACGTCCTGCTCCTAAAAGTCCTCCTTAGAATGAATTTTCAACCACAAATACTACTCTCATAAAAAAATATATATATAATATAAAATAGAAATCATATATGTATACGATTCCAACAGTTGCTTGATGTTTGGCCTTTCTCCTCCTAGGGATAGCTTTTCTGCTCTGAAATCATTTATATATTGGAATGGTACTGCGAAAACAGTACTTTTAATGCTGTACAGCTAACGTGAAAAGAATCTCATCACCTGGAATAAGTGGGTAAATAAGCAAATAAACAGCTTCAGTTACAGTGGATCACACACCTAACTGTATACTTTCTGAGCTCAGTGGCTTTCAAAAACATTTATTATTTATTGATATTTATAAAGAAAAAAAGAACTTTGATATTTATGAAGAAAAGCTTTTATTTTCTACATAATGACGACTAGTTTTGAAGTGTATGGAAGAATTTCTGTCGAAAAATTTCCGTTTCTATTAAGAAAGCTGAAAATAAGTTAACGATACTAGTTCTTATGAACAGTTGTAAGGGACCAAAACTTTTTATCGCTTTTTTAAGAATTCAAATTTTCATCGCCTTTTGTAAGGAAATTAAAAACGCTCACCAGTCCTTTGCGAAATACTTTTCCAGAACTAGCGGCCTAAAATTGGAAACAATCAAGATCAATAGAAAAAATTTTCAATACAAATCTTCCTTCTTTGCATAGATCCTAAATACATGTCCTCATACAAACCATTTCATTCGTTTTTACATATACCTGATAGAAACAATGGAAGCTTGTGCAGTGTTCTAAGCGTCTTGTGAGACCTCGAGGCTATGCTTATGCTTATGTTTACTAGTATTAATCTTCGTAATTGACGTGCAGGTTCTCTATCTGTTTGATAGGTTCTTTATCCGATATTTATGTAATATCAAAGGCTGTTTTCAAGAAACGGCCTTGCTTGTCGAGTTGGATTCAAACTATTAACTCAGTGCTAATGCTAAGTGAATGAATTGAAGAAACGAGTCCGTCACTGCTGCACTGTTAGCGTAATAATCCTCACTTGAGAGTCGTTTCCTTTCCTTCTTCTTGGTATTTCATCATTCCCCGGTCAGCTGAATGAAACCGTGACGAGCAAAATATTCACCAGGGTCCCAGCAATTGTTCAGAGAGGCCGAGTAGGGGGAGGGGAGGGCGATGTGTATGATGAAGTGGGCGCACCGGTGAAAGGGGAAGGAACGCCTGAAACCCCTCAAAGCAGACGTCCTTCCACCTTCGCTGAGGAGGCTATAACGCAGCAGGCCAGGAGACCGAATGCCAGTCTCCTCCATTCTTCTCTTTCATCCTTACCCTATACATCTTCAATATTATGCCTATAATTTTGTTGCAACTGTTCACTGCATCCATGCTTAATGTAACCTGTCCTCACATTGATTCTTCTCGTATTTCATGAATCAGTTTGATTAAATCCTTTTGTTCCGTAATCAGATAAATTCATGTTGAAGAGCAAGTGTTGTGTACATTATCTCCTTTGCGGGATGATGCCTCGGGCAGTTTTCCATCACGTTAATAAACAAAGCCGCTAATTTATTACATGCTCCACATACAAAAATTAGTGCGCTATTCTTCCACGGAAATCCATCCTGTGCCTAACTGCACCAAACCAAGGAGGAGACTCGGTTTCAACCTGCAGAACATATCAAGTAGTTCTACATGGTCTCCACTAGGACACGAAAGAGACCAGATGGAGTTTTCGTAGTCAACTGGTGATTGTTCATCCTGCGACGTATAGCGCTATTTACATTCTATTGTGACAATCGCGATCCCGTCAAGCTTAAATCAGTGTGACAAATAACCTTCGAGAATAACCAGTCCACATCGTTATGTTCAGCGAAGTGAGACGCGGTCGTTGGATCAGAAGACGGTGCAGGCAATCACATGAGTGGTGTCTGCAGAATAATTTCACTCATGAATGCGATGACGTCCGGTGACATTCACTCGACATCCTAACAATGTAGGCCAGATTGGTTCTGAGGCAGGTGAAGTACTTCAGCGTTCGTCGTAGTTGGTGAGGATCAAAGGCATATTGTCACGTGCGAAAACCGGATAAATTCTACGGTATGAAGTTTGTACTGCCTTTTCCTTTTCGTGTACGATATCCCAAATTTAACACTCACGGTTTTCGACACTTATTGATAAAGTGGGTGGCATATATTTAGACTGACAATTTCTCCTTCAACATTTGAAATTTCCCTGACCGAAAGTAAAATATCCAAAAAACATCCTTACATTGCTTAATATGTGCGCGAAAATTTACGACCAGATCTTGCATGACTGAGGAGCCAGCGGCAGAAATTAAACCAGCCAACAGTTATGATACAAATTGCCTACGAGTGTCGAACGAGAAATAAATGATAATAAAAACACTTAACAGTACCGTTGTTGCTTCATGTTGCTTCTGCTTTGCCTCTACATTTACAGCTGGGATGCTTTGTTGTTCCTGTGTACTTGTGGTCATAATCGTCTCCTTCACCTTATCATCTAAACAATACATATGCTGGCTGCTTTGTAGAAATATTTGTTGCTTCCATTAATGACAGATAATTCATAAATGGTCGCAAAAGCATTATTCAATTTCTCTTTCTGGGAGCTTTTATCCTTTAACACGTAATGTTTCTCAAGAAAAAAACAACGTTCAAAATTTGTTAATTCTAATCTATTAGCCGTAATTCCTAATCTGTTTAAATAGCGGCAAAGACGCTGATTGGTGCGAGAGGCAACCGCTAGGAATGTAATCAAATGGGGGAGGGCAAATAGGAGTCCCTTGGGGAGCAATTGCAATTACATTCTCAGGGATTGAGTTAGAGAGCATTCTATGTGAGGATGTTTATTTTTAATTTTTGCAGTTCACCAAAAAGATGGAGTGCGGTGACAAATTCTACATTTGGACAGCAGTTTAACCACTGTGCTTTGTTAGCTTACCCTGTTTTTCATTATTTTCATCGATCTTCTTTTTCTTCTTTTCCAAAGTTTCGTCCTAAAACTCAAAGTAAATACAACTCAAAAATAGGCTTCAAAAACTGAAAAGCTTGAAAAGGTGTACAAAACAAAAAGTTGAACAATATGAGCAAAAAATATCCCGATCTAACAAGTTACCCATAAAGCGAAATAAGTGAAATAAGTTACCCATAAAGCTTTATTGTTTAGCCAAAAACGAATGTTCAATCGAAAAAGGTTTTCTTTATAGATTTCTCCACATAACCTAGTGCAGCAAAATTGTCCTTGTGAATTATGATCAGCTTCCTTGTTGTTAAAAATAGGCACTGTCTTCACTTCGCTAGTTGATTACTACCGGGAGGGATGGAAGCATACGCGTTTCAAACGGCGCATTTAGTCTGCGCAGCAAATCTTATCTAAGAGGACAATTTTGAGGCCAAAAAATCAAACATCGGGCGAAGTGTGTTAGGAGCAACATCTGTCTTCACTCTAATAACTCACAGTGGAAACACTAAATGCTTATGAAGCGGTAAGCATTTATCTACCAGGCCGAAAATAGTACGGCTTCGTGTCAACCTTCTTCTCCTGAGTGTTTAGTCCCGCGCAGTAGCAGGGTCCGCTGCTCAACCACACCGGCGCGACATCAATTTATTCTCTGCACTACATATATGGTTCTGTAATAAGGTGATTCTCCCGGAGCCTTTCTTTGCTTAATAATGTGGCAGCGTCAATAATGGTGTGAATCATGATTCAAATCATTATTGCCGCTGCCGCACTTGCGGCGCAGCCGCCACTGTTCGCCCGGTGGCAAACTCTGCGCTCCTGCCCTATGGTTATAGGGCCGCCGCTTTGAAACAAAGGTGTGCTCAGGTTTCCCGGCCAGTTTACTTGCGCCGCTGAGCGGCGCGGCGTGATGATCGGCTTAGCTATCGATTTTTCGCCGCAGCGCCTTTATACACCACAGCCTCAAAACACCGTATTTCACGAAATTTTAGGTTACTGTATTCGGAGACTCGCTCCGCCGAAGGGAAGTGCGCGGCGCGGCACGATCAGTCGCGGCAGAGTCATTGTGGAGTCAGAGATCGCACCATCGGCGGTGGATCAGTGTTATTTTTTTCCGAACGACGCTTTTGTTGTACACCAAGGGTAGAACTGTGGCGGGGGGATTGTAAGTTGGGTTTTGTCGTTTTGTAATCAGTTCATTTCGTTTTCCTACTTATACCTATTTTTAAAAAGTTTGTTCGTGAGCGTGCAACTATAGGGGATATGTCGGCGTTGTCAAAGATTTCTGACAAGTTCCTTAGATATTGTGTAGGGCCTATGTCATACCATCGCTCACCCCGAGCGAAGCCTAATGATAATGATGCCTAAAGGCCCCCACAGACTTCTGCGGCAACGCCGCTCGCCGCTATGGTTAAGGATAGGGCAGGGACGCCGCCGGCGACGTGCTCTGCGTCTCTGCCCTGTGGTTAGGCATAGGGCCGCGGCGCTGCCGCAGAACTCTGTGGGGGCCTAAAGCTCGCTCCCATATCGACTCATCGCGTCGCGCGATCGGTATGGGAGCTTATCATTAGGCTTCGTCAGGGTGAGCGGTGGTATGACATAGGAGAAATAGCTACACCAAGAGTGCAACTCTAGGTTGGGGAGTGAGGTCATTGTAGGGAGAAGAGACTTCATCATCTCGTTTTCATCCCTCAGCCTAGTTTTGTGAGCTTGCTCGTGACAATGCAACTATGGGAGATATTCGGCATTATCAATGGTTTCGGAGAAATTTCCTAGATATTGTAGATAAGAAAGAGGATAATGCCTCAACCTGGCCTTGCGTCGTAATCATCTATCGCGGACCTCGTCTAAATTCACCGGGGTTCATTCTACAGGGTGGCTTATGAGTAATGCGATAAAGACTTGGTCGTATAAAAACGGTGAGAATGAACCAAACTTTGTACAATGTAAGACACTATTTCCACGTGCACTGTAGATTATGGAGGAGCAGTATTATTAACCAGCCACTCCTGGCGGGATAATAGCCTTCAAACCGAGTGGTAGCTTTGAACTACTTGCGATCTTGTAAGGCTGTACTGGTAGTTTAAAAAACTAAACCTATATCTATATATTACTAAATATCGCATGCGGCGGAATGTAACATTCATTCCAGCTTGTGTATGATCAGGAAATTAATAGCATTCCATTCCACCTGTAACTCAAATACATCCATCTTATGCTCTTAAGTTTAGAAAGGACTCTGAAGTGCTCTACACTACTGTAAAATTGAACGTTCATTCAGCAATTTTCAGCCAGCCAGCTTAGCCCCCTTGGAATGGGAGTGCTACACCGCTGAGCAGAAGAAGATAGGCTGTAGTTTTAAGTGAGAGCGCACTACTTTCTAATAAGTTTACTTATAGCCATGATAATTACAAGCACTACAGCACCAGGAATATGCTACATACTAGTCAGTATGTTGTTCTATGCAATGGTAAAAAGTCTTCTAATAGGGCTGCCTAATTTTGAAACAACACTTATGGCTACACTGCATAATTCGATGCTAGCTTTCCGAGGATATGTGTTTCGAGAGTTTACGAGGTGTTTAGATGAAGAGTAGGAAGAAGTTCCAATTGCTCCTAAGAAGAAGGTAGAATCGGAGGCTCTATTCATGAACGTCCCCGAAAACGTTCCTGGCTTCCTACGGGAAGCGATCTCGTCAGGAGTTGAAAATGGCTATTCATGAAACGAATATGAACATGAAAACCAACCGCGTACCAGGGGGCCGGAAGGGAATGAAGCGATTGCGGGAAGATCTCGTTTACCTTCCCGCTCCCGTCGCTTCATAAATACGGCTTCGGGTTGATTAACCTAGCCGTCGTTCTTGGCGCATGGTCCGTTGTAAACGAGAGCTAGTAGCCGTGTCCCGCAGAACGTTGTACGTTTGTTTAATTTCGCATCGTAGTAGTAGCACTTTTTCTATGGTGGTCTTCTAGTTTGGAAAGCCAGAAACGGAAGGGGCTTGTTGTCAATCTTTATGTGACTAAACGTGATTTTTGCGAGCCACAGTCCTAAATTCTTAGCTTTCCTAGTACCTCTGCAAAAGCAAGGCCATATAGATGGCCCTTCCATTTAAAAATTTTGTTATACAGTGGCGGCTACAATCATTTTTTCCCATAGGTGCTTGGAGGCAGAAAGTGAGAAGGACAGATACTCTTCAATATATTGCATGATATAATCATAGTTTGCTCATCATAGAGGCAACAGGGTCTATCGTAGGGGGAAGTGGACAATTCACTTTGTGGGTTCGATAACCATTGAGAAGTGTGGATTTATACAGAAACAACATAATAAACTATATCAAAATATTAAAATTATTGGGTGCAGTATGTTGGAATTTCCTATCCCGGAACGCTGTTGTGTTTGACCAGCTTTCCTAATGATATACCAGAATGAATTTAGGCCACATATACCTTCTTCCAGGCAGTGGCCCTTTTCGCGATGGTCGCCTAATGCGCCACGCTAGCACTGAGCAATGTGGCTTCGACTCTAAGCGACTCCGATGAAGATATCCCTCAGCGTTGTTACAAAGAACGAATTTAGGCCACATAATACAAGGCGTTGATCTGTTGCACTAATTTTAAAAATTATGGTATACTTGAGAGACAAAGAATCGGACCTTCTCTAGTGCGAAAGGTGCATAGGTTGTAGTTGTGCACGTCTAGAGCGGTCCACGTTCTTTTTTTGCCTTATCTCGCTCTTTCAACCAGCTTCAACAAGCCTCGCTCTCCTTCTATGGCTCCTTCGATATTGACCTCTAGGCTATCGCTTGAAGTTCTTGCGCAAATTCTGCAGTGGTTATTAAGGCGATGGAAAGCGGACCCCATGCTCTAGACCTGTACTCTTCATCTGCGCTGATGAATAGGAATAAAAAACATAAATAAATATAAAATCGCAACGATACTTTATGTCTTCTAGTCCTGATAAACAGTCGAATGGATGCATGAGACCAACATGGCAGAATGAAATAAAACCTAGAGGAATTTCGGTGCAAGTAGCTGTGGCTCGGAGGGGGTCACCTTGTACTCAGTGGATATTCGCCTTGGTAAGAAGGCACATGTAAGTTCAGTTACATCAACGACCAGATTCATCAACTGCTCACCGCCCTCAAACGTGATTTTATCGCCAAACCTGAGGTCGAAATCTTCAAAGATTTACAGCAATTTAACAGAGAAATTACAGCCAAAATCCCTGATAGGCCGATTATCAAGCGATATGATGAAACATTTCGCCGCACTATCAGTGATTTCGGCTGTATTTTCTCTGTTAAATTGCTGTAAGCCGTTGATGAATCATGATGGTAATGAATGTCATATTAGTGTGTTTTTGCGTTATTTTCACCGTTAGAGGGCGGTTGATGAATCCGACCTCATAAATGGCATAGCTGAGTAAATGATAGGGGTAGAGCACATCGGTGCCGCATTAGGCGTTTAATTTCGTACGAAAAAAACGTTGTGTAGGACTGTCGGTGCAATCCCCCATAGCAAAATAAAGGAGATGGTAAATTCAAGTGATTCATCTAGTATTCGACAGAGCACATACTAGGTGGCTCATTCACAAAAACCTAACAACCTCAATCACCCGAATTTAGAAGAAAAGCAGGCACAAAGCGGACCGAAGATGAGGACACCTCCAAACACAGTTATTGCCTTCCTTCCGACATTATTCGAAGTGCCTCTATGGAGATTCACCATGTTAGCATGACGTCTCGTGAAGTCATGTTTTGATGGATTAACCGTGTGATCGTTAACAAGTTCGGGCAACGTGGGTATCGAAGTGTGCGATCTATCGATACGGAGCATAGCAGAGGTGCCCACCGGGCGTCGTTGTTTTTTTTGTTACTGTGGCTTTTCTTTTAGGCTTCAGTCCCCCAGGAAGCTGATCAGGTTAGTGCTCCAATATTGTCCTATGTATAGCATCGGTTCCGTCGCAATGCGCGAACGGCGGAGGGCAGCCCATCAGTTCGCGCGAGACCGTCTGATCAGGCCCCTCTTGTTGGAACTTGTACTACACGTACGTACGCGTCAGTTTGTGTACAACGTGGGAAATTCCACGTCACCACATCCGACTTCTACGCTCAAGGCGGTCAAAGCACATGGACTGCCCCCCCCCGTCCACTCATTGCTCCTCGGTTTCTTTCTGTTATCGGTATGCTTGAAGGTGTTGGGATGTGACACCCCAACCAATATGACGCCGGCACGACTGAGGTGAAATGGTAAGTGGTTTTGCATTGCTTTTTATAATTGTATAATTAGGTGTACATACATTTTTAAATTCACCACCCCCCCCCCCCCCTATTTTGGTAATGTGCCGGACTATCGTAGAAGGCGATCCTCTCCTACCCTATTTGCTCCAAAAATCCAAGCAACTTCGCTACTGCACAGTTAAGCAATCGACGCGCACTCGTCTGCGGGGAAGCACAAGGCCATACATGCCTTGACAAGAGGGAACGTGCTGCAGAGAATATGTTGACCTAGCCGAAAGCATCAGGTGGATCCTCTTCCCCCCCCCCCCCCCCCCCCCCCCCCCCCCCCCGATTGGACTTGCACCAGTGCTTTTATAAAATATTTAACAATCTAAAAGGTTTCGCATTGTTATAGTGAATAGGGATTCCAGAAGAGTAAGCTATTTAAAAAGCACTGAAATAACTCCATCTCTGGTCAGCAGAACCCACCGACATAATCACCTCCGATCCTCCAACATGAGCTAAGAATGAACATCTCTGATCCACGTATGCGGTATCTTTTAAACTGTGTGATACAGTATCATTCATGTGCGGCTCGATACACTTCGTCGTCTCATCACTATATAAGTAAGTTTACCTGTCTGTAATGATTGGACATTAGTTAGAAGCTAATGAATGGTAAGGTTTAAACAATCTAGGGCTGAGTGGAACTATGGCCGCTAAAATCAGATCGGAATAGATTTTGAGTTCCATCCAAGCTGTTCGTGTGGAAACTGCTCTCTTCGCCCAGGGGGAGTGCCGGCTGGGTTTTGCGCTCTTCTAGCTAGGGAAGGGACTCCGGGGTGGTCCATCCGATCTGCTCGTGTGGAATCTGCTTCCCTCGCCCAGGGGAGTCCGCAGCTGGATTCTGCAGAAGCACCTACAGCTGGAAAATGCGCACAAAACACCCGAAATGGTGTAAACGTCAAAACCGGTCAAATCTCAATCAGTCAGTTGAAATACAAAAATCCCGCAACGCAGGAGAACCGAACCCCGACCTCCCTCGCATGAGGCAGCCTCCATCCACAGCGCCCGATCCGTCCGGCAGCAGGGCCACCGCGGGCATGCAAGAGGCCGATGCGCATCGAACGAAGGCCCAAGTGGAGGCTGACGAAGTCCACATGTGCATTCGCGTCGAACGAGTGTGTTCCAGCACCAATTGCGCGGTCGTACGCCACGCGTCTATTCCGATCTGATTCTAGTGGTATTAGCAACTCCCTCCAGGGCTGGATCTAAGAACGAACCTGGGTATGTGAGGCAGAAAGGAGAAACCTAGCGACGATGCATTCATTATATACCTTACCCACCCAAAGATGCTGCTAGAAGAAGGATACTCAGTTATCCTCGTGAGTACAGTATTAGTAGTAGTACCATGCAGTCCTACTACACATCGTCTTCTTCGCCGTCATCCGACGATGAATCTTACCCCTGAGGCCAGAATAATGAATGACTTTACCCAGGGTTGTTTGGGTAGTGGCCACTACGGTAAATTTATTCATCACCATTAACTCATTACTGTACCAACTGTGAATCCTGCCTCTGGTTATTTTTGAGATCACACCACAAGTGTTTCAATTAAGACCAACACCAAGGTGTGCAATGTTGAGTGCTGGCCTGTAGCCAAAGAAATTGAGGGTCGCTCCATTGCAATGGAAACTAATATGATGCGATGGACAGCGGGAGTCATGCGTTCGGACCCTTTCCCGAAGATGAGGATTGGTGTAGCCTCAACCGGAAAAGTGGGGCGAAACTCTTCAAAGATATCATGGCCACGTCCTCAGTGCTAAAACAACACCGTACGTTACATTGACCTGAACCTTGAGGTGCCTGGAAACCGGCCCTAAGTAAGCAGCGTTTGTTAAATACATTGCATTTCAAACGGTTCCATTTCGTGTTCTCGAGAGCTGGTATCGCTGTTGGAACATTGACAAATCGTTCAAATCAACGTTAGAAGCTCAGTTCTTTAAGATTGGGCTGTGTTCTGAACAGTGCCCTCCTAATGCTTCTTCGTCTTAGAAAGAATGGCGAAGACGACAAGGAAAAAACCAATCTATTCGCAAGAGGAGGAACGTGTAGGTGAAAATCAGCATAACACATGTCGCCTCTAGACGCTAAAATTGTGACAGGTATCACAACCATAGCCAGGCCATAGCTCCACATTATGAGCTAAACCTGTGTGCTGAACCTTACAGGTTTCCTTATTTGTAGGTCTTCCCTTGCCCTGGCACCAAATGGTTTGCTTTCGAAACCCTGAACCCATGCGAGGTTTACGTAAGAGCGGACGTTCCGGTCCCCGCTTCCCTCTCCCATCCCTCACCAGCCGACGACTGCGCTACAGGAGCTCACACGCACACACAAAATTCAGATAGTGTTCTATTCCAATTTTGATTAAAAAGTGTGACGCAACGTCTAGACCTTTGCTAAAACATTTACAAGTGTGAAAAACAGCATTAAGCTTCTTTATTAAGTTGACTTCAGGTGTTGGACTATTTGCAGAATCCACAAGATTTGGCACATGTACTTCTCTTAAGGGTCTCGGAAAAGACAGGGTTAGTGCAGTAGTCACGAAGTCTATTGATTGGACACCTGGAAAAGTATTTGATAAAAAAACATGAAAAATTGGAGCCAAAGAAGCTTACCAAGGTCGATCCATACAAGACGAGGAACTGGTGGACACTACAGGCTGTGGACGAGCAGGAGGGAGACCGGAGGAGACTGTAATTCAAACGATGATGAATCACAAACTTTTCTCAGAAAGCGCTGGGCGTGTTACCAATGCGGTATTCCAAGATCGTTTGCGTCTCATAAATTCTGTTGTACGTTATAACCGGAACTAGATTGGAATCAGAAATTAGAGATACACCGGCATCTTCTTCGGAGCAGAACCTGAACTAAGCGCGTTGGAGCACATTGTCTTGTTAGCTGCATAGAAATCGCGTTCGCATCATCACTAGCCTGTAACCAGTAAGCTTCTGGTCTTTGTGCGTCTTAATTTCCACCGCCGCGTACGTGCACCCATCAACGGACACTCCTTTTGAAAAACTCTTGATCTTCACTTCAATTCTTGAGCCAACAGGTGCCTTAAGTTTGTTGTAAATAACAAGGATAACCTGATTTCTAACTGATCAGTGAGTTTGTATGAGCAATTGTGTCCAGAACGTCTTCAAACGCACCTTAATCCAATAATTGCAGAACATGAAGTCTTCTCTGGGACTCGTGCCAGCGAGCTTGTTGCCGAGTCTGTCAGTCAAAGTTTGAGGCTGAGTCTTTGCCTCGAGCTCGGCACCGCATCCTGGAGGCTGAAGCGATAGAACATCATCTTCATCCAGCAGGAAGAGTAGGGAGACTGCCGATGTAGCCAATGGACATACTCGACGATCGCAGAAAGCGCCTCCGTATTCGCTTGGACATACGCATTTGGTACAGTCGCGAGGATTTAGGAATCCTCCGTTTTTACACATATTAGTTCGCCCAGCACATTTCTCTGGAAAAGAGGAAAGCTTGATCCCAGTAGTGTAATTGAAATTCACAGCTGAAATCCTTCACGTACTCATGCACTCGTAGTGAGTGTTCAGCATGAGCTTTTCGTAGTATGAAATTATAGGCGATCCAAGAGTTTCCGCATAAGAGGAGTCATGAGGGAGCATGGAAGGTTTTCCGTTGTAGGTCGCACTGAAAACAGGTAGATTGTTCTGCGATCTTCCAACTGAGCAAAGTCAGCAATTTCTTTCTAAATTCGAACCTCATTGCCCCATAATGCATGATACTGCCAGGGTCATAAGTTATGCCATAGTTATCGTTGGTGAACGTGGTCTGCTTCGTAAATTGGCTCACCCAATCCGGCTGAAAGAATCACATAGCGAGATTATGTGGAAAAGCAACTGTGAGCAACAACATACCTTAATGTTTGCCACGTTGACAGTTATGAATTGGTCACGATCATATCGGGACTGCGTGTGGTAAAGACCGAGTGCATGGCCTAGCTCATGCGCGGCCGTTCCCACCTAAAAACGTTGGTAATTTTTCTCGTCGACATTACTTTTCGATGTAAACTTCTAAACTCTTACCGACTCACAACCTTGACCCAGGGAAAGGTCCTGTACCTCTCCACCTGTTCTACCTACATACGACCAACATCCATCCTCCATAAAGACTCGTATTTTGTTGGGTGCTGCAATAAGAACCGTTTAATACTCTACACGCAGTGACCGTTTTATTACTACAGTATACCTGTGTAGCTCTCGTAGAAGTCAATGCAGGTGTCCTTTCGCCACTCCTCGGTAGCCTTTCTGAAGACGCTTTTAACCAGAGGACCTAAATTTCATGGGACACTGCCTATAGGCTCGGCTGAGTTGAGATGACTAATGCGTTGGTTTCGAACTGACTTGCACTCGAATCGAAAAAGTAGTACACTCCGTTCTGCCATGTAGTTCTCGGATAGTTTTTGTCCCTGAAAGCTTGCCGCTTTGCACGGCTGCTGGCCTCCTCCTCGATATCGGCCGTGATCTCATCAGCTTGGGTTCTTCAAGGAAAGTAATATTAGAGCTGAGAACCTGCTACAGCAAACCAATCTCGCATACGTACTGTGTAAGAACAATGTCGCCTTGGTAGAGGAGTTCTGAAACGTTCTTGTTGAGGTTGATTTCGTCAATAGAGTCTCCTACGGCTTGAACACGGTCTTTCTTGATATTAAGGAATCGCTAAAATTGAATTAAATAAACCTATAGTTTCTTCTCCGGATAGCTGCAAATTGATACCTTCATTTTTTCCTCAAACGCCGCTTTCGCCTCGGGAGATAGTGTGAGCTTGTCGATAAGCTTCTTCTTCATTCCGTCGAATTTTCCCGAATTTGAAGAATGCTGGTATTGTTCAAAATCTGAATCACCACAAATGGCTTTTGGAAAATCCAGCCAACTTCGAAAATTAACTAGTAATAAAGCTAATTACGTTTTTAAACTTTCGAAAGGCATCTTTTAGTTTGCTTCCGAGAGATCCATTCTCAAAAATCTCCTTGGCTTTTCCTCTCGCTGAGTCAAGCAAACCGGCATTAGTGACTGCGATGAGAAGCAGCACAAGCAGTGCTAGCCTCATGCTAAAGTATTATTGTTATTTCAGAAAAAACAAAGAGAATCGTAGGCTAGTAATTGCTGATTCGATATCGCACGCACACCTATCCTCCTTTTATTCTGTAGTTTTCGACATTGAGGTTGACATATGAGCCCCGACATTTGGTAAAACAGCTGCTGCAACGTCATAATAGCTCTCTTTTGCGGTTGACATTGATTTCGCAATGAAGGTAAATGCCGTTCCCTAATGACTTCAGTCTATCTCGATTGAGAGTCTCGGCGAAGGAACGCTCTGGCTGTGGTTATAGCAAAAGATGCGTTTCGAATTTCGCGCTACCGAGCGAACACTAAGGAGGTAGCGCGTTGGTAGTTAGCCAGAAAGCGGGTCGGTGGGAGCGCCGGAGGTCTCAGAGCGGGTGCGCTGTGAGTCAGCATTGGCGCGCTAATTAGCGCGGGGTTCCAATGCTGACCCGGCGCTTGCGTAGTAGTGCTGAAATTTGAAACAAATTCGAAACAGAGGTTTCGCCGTAGAGCATCGGAGGAGAAGCATAGACTCCCTCGCTCATCATAACAGAGCCAGAAATGATGGTCGTGGAGTTTGGTTGAGGTCGCAATGTAGAAGCATCGGAACCTAACCAGGAAGTTTATTTCTCCTGTGGAACTTTGAAAGATGACCTATGTTGGTGCATTGTGAAGCTGATTACCCCTCCTCACGCTAAAGTATGATTGATATTAAAGAATAGCAAAGAGAAGCGTATGATAGTAATTGCTGATTCGATATCGCACGCACACCTATCCTCCTTTTATTCTGTAGTTTTCGACATTGAGGTTGACATATGAGCCCCGACATTTGGTAAAACAGCTGCTGCAACGTCATCATAGCTCTCTTTTGCGGTTGACATTGATTTCGCAATGAAGGTAAATGCCGTTCCCTAATGACTTCAGTCTATCTCGATTGAGAGTCTCGGCCAAGGAACGCTCTGGCTGTGGTTATAGGAAAAACATAGGTTTCTTGCTATCATCATCACATAGACAGAAATGATGGTGGAGCTGTGGCTGCAATATGGGGACCTAGACATGGAAGGTTTATTTCTCCTATGGAACTTT
>OX375865.1:103656823-103728282 GCA_947359475.1 Heligmosomoides polygyrus bakeri
GAATTTGTTTCAAATCTCAGCACTACTACGCAAGCGCCGGATCAGCATTGGAACCCCGCGCTAATTAGCGCGCCAATGCTGACTCACAGCGCACCCGCTCTGAGACCTCCGGCGCTCCCACCGACCCGCTTTCTGGCTACTACCAACGCGCTACCTCCCTTAGTGTTCGCTTGGTAGCGCGAAATTCGAAACGCATCTTTTGCTATAACCACAGCCAGAGCGTTCCTTGGCCGAGACTCTCAATCGAGATAGACTGAAGTCATTAGGGAACGGCATTTACCTTCATTGCGAAATCAATGTCAACCGCAAAAGAGAGCTATGATGGCGTTGCAGCAGCTGTTTTACCAAATGTCGGGGCTCATATGTCAACCTCAATGTCGAAAACTACAGAATAAAAGGAGGATAGGTGTGCGTGCGATATCGAATCAGCAATTACTATTATACGCTTCTCTTTGTTTTTTCTGAAATAACAATAATACTTTAGCATGAGGCTAGCACTGCTTGTGCTGCTTCTCATCGCAGTCACTAATGCCGGTTTGCTTGACTCAGCGAGAGGAAAAGCCAAGGAGATTTTTAAGAATGGATCTCTTGGAAGCAAACTAAAAGATGCCTTTCGAAAGTTCAAAAACGTAATTAGCTTTATTACTAGTTAATTTTCGAAGTTGGCTGGATTTTCCAAAAGCCATTTGTGGTGATTCAGATTTTGAACAATACCAGCATTCTTCAAATTCGGGAAAAATTCGACGGAATGAAGAAGAAGCTTATCGACAAGCTCACACTATCTCCCGAGGCGAAAGCGGCGTTTGAGGAAAAAATGAAGGTATCAATTTGCAGCTATCCGGAGAAGAAAGGATAGGTTTATTTAATTCAATTTTAGCGATTCCTCAATATCAAGAAAGACCGTGTTCAAGCCGTAGGAGACTCTATTGACGAAATCAACCTCAACAAGAACGTTTCAGAACTCCTCTACCAAGGCGACATTGTTCTTACACAGTACGTATGCGAGATTGGTTTGCTGTAGCAGGTTCTCAGCTCTAATATTACTTTCCTTGAAGAACCCAAGCTGATGAGATCACGGCCGATATCGAGGAGGAGGCCAGCAGCCGTGCAAAGCGGCAAGCTTTCAGGGACAAAAACTATCCGAGAACTACATGGCAGAACGGAGTGTACTACTTTTTCGATTCGAGTGCAAGTCAGTTCGAAACCAACGCATTAGTCATCTCAACTCAGCCGAGCCTATAGGCAGTGTCCCATGAAATTTAGGTCCTCTGGTTAAAAGCGTCTTCAGAAAGGCTACCGAGGAGTGGCGAAAGGACACCTGCATTGACTTCTACGAGAGCTACACAGGTATACTGTAGTAATAAAACGGTCACTGCGTGTAGAGTATTAAACGGTTCTTATTGCAGCACCCAACAAAATACGAGTCTTTATGGAGGATGGATGTTGGTCGTATGTAGGTAGAACAGGTGGAGAGGTACAGGACCTTTCCCTGGGTCAAGGTTGTGAGTCGGTAAGAGTTTAGAAGTTTACATCGAAAAGTAATGTCGACGAGAAAAATTACCAACGTTTTTAGGTGGGAACGGCCGCGCATGAGCTAGGCCATGCACTCGGTCTTTACCACACGCAGTCCCGATATGATCGTGACCAATTCATAACTGTCAACGTGGCAAACATTAAGGTGTGTTGTTGCTCACAGTTGCTTTTCCACATAATCTCGCTATGTGATTCTTTCAGCCGGATTGGGTGAGCCAATTTACGAAGCAGACCACGTTCACCAACGATAACTATGGCATAACTTATGACCCTGGCAGTATCATGCATTATGGGGCAATGAGGTTCGAATTTAGAAAGAAATTGCTGACTTTGCTCAGTTGGAAGATCGCAGAACAATCTACCTGTTTTCAGTGCGACCTACAACGGAAAACCTTCCATGCTCCCTCATGACTCCTCTTATGCGGAAACTCTTGGATCGCCTATAATTTCATACTACGAAAAGCTCATGCTGAACACTCACTACGAGTGCATGAGTACGTGAAGGATTTCAGCTGTGAATTTCAATTACACTACTGGGATCAAGCTTTCCTCTTTTCCAGAGAAATGTGCTGGGCGAACTAATATGTGTAAAAACGGAGGATTCCTAAATCCTCGCGACTGTACCAAATGCGTATGTCCAAGCGGATACGGAGGCGCTTTCTGCGATCGTCGAGTATGTCCATTGGCTACATCGGCAGTCTCCCTACTCTTCCTGCTGGATGAAGATGATGTTCTATCGCTTCAGCCTCCAGGATGCGGTGCCGAGCTCGAGGCAAAGACTCAGCCTCAAACTTTGACTGACAGACTCGGCAACAAGCTCGCTGGCACGAGTCCCAGAGAAGACTTCATGTTCTGCAATTATTGGATTAAGGTGCGTTTGAAGACGTTCTGGACACAATTGCTCATACAAACTCACTGATCAGTTAGAAATCAGGTTATCCTTGTTATTTACAACAAACTTAAGGCACCTGTTGGCTCAAGAATTGAAGTGAAGATCAAGAGTTTTTCAAAAGGAGTGTCCGTTGATGGGTGCACGTACGCGGCGGTGGAAATTAAGACGCACAAAGACCAGAAGCTTACTGGTTACAGGCTAGTGATGATGCGAACGCGATTTCTATGCAGCTAACAAGACAATGTGCTCCAACGCGCCTAGTTCAGGTTCTGCTCCGAAGAAGATGCCGGTGTATCTCTAATTTCTGATTCCAATCTAGTTCCGGTTATAACGTACAACAGAATTTATGAGACGCAAACGATCTTGGAATACCGCATTGGTAACACGCCCAGCGCTTTCTGAGAAAAGTTTGTGATTCATCATCGTTTGAATTACAGTCTCCTCCGGTCTCCCTCCTGCTCGTCCACAGCCTGTAGTGTCCACCAGTTCCTCGTCTTGTATGGATCGACCTTGGTGAGCTTCTTTGGCTCCAATTTTTCATGTTTTTTATCAAATACTTTTCCAGGTGTCCAATCAATAGACTTCGTGACTACTGCACTAACCCTGTCTTTTCCGAGACCCTTAAGAGAAGTACATGTGCCAAATCTTGTGGATTCTGCAAATAGTCCAACACCTGAAGTCAACTTAATAAAGAAGCTTAATGCTGTTTTTCACACTTGTAAATGTTTTAGCAAAGGTCTAGACGTTGCGTCACACTTTTTAATCAAAATTGGAATAGAACACTATCTGAATTTTGTGTGTGCGTGTGAGCTCCTGTAGCGCAGTCGTCGGCTGGTGAGGGATGGGAGAGGGAAGCGGGGACCGGAACGTCCGCTCTTACGTAAACCTCGCATGGGTTCAGGGTTTCGAAAGCAAACCAATTGGTGCCAGGGCAAGGGAAGACCTACAAATAAGGAAACCTGTAAGGTTCAGCACACAGGTTTAGCTCATAATGTGGAGCTATAGCCTGGCTATGGTTGTGATACCTGTCACAATTTTAGCGTCTAGAGGCGACATGTGTTATGCTGATTTTCACCTACACGTTCCTCCTATTGCGAATAGATGCGCTTTTTCCTTGTCGTCTTCGCCAGCCTTTTTAAGACGAAGGAGCATTAGGGGGGCACTGTTCAGAACACAACCCAAGTTCAGGTCAATGTCACGGGCAATGTCGTTTTATCACTGAAGACGTGGCCATGGTATCTTTGGCGAGTTTCGCCCATCGCCCACCTTTTCGGGTCGTGGCTAAACCAAACCTCTGAATCATCTTCGGGAAAGGGTCCGAAAGCGTGACTTGAATCGCAGCTCGCTTCATTCGAATTTGAGAAGCCGCTGTAGCCGTACGTGTCCAGATTAAGAGTATAGCTATATGTGGGAAGAAGACATACTCAATGAAGGGGAGCCTAGTATAGTGGCATAGAGAGCGTCGAAGGAAAGCAGAGCATGATGAATACCTTTCTCACTGCCTTTTGGTTAAAAACCCATCAATAATAAACAAATCGCAAGAAAGTTACTCTCCACACCACACAGCGGGAGAAATGCGCAGAAAACACCTGAAATTTGTGAAGACGTCAGAACTCCTCATATCTGCAAGCGAGTTAAAATGCAAAAACACCGCAACGCAGGAAAACCGAGCCCCGACCATCCTTTCATGAACCAGCAACGCTATCCATTGCGCCTCGAGTCGCCTGCCAGCAGAGGCATTTCGGGTGTGCGGAAGACCCCAACGCTCGCGATTTCTAGGATCCTCTAATCCCTGGGTTAAACACTTGGCAAAAAAGAAACACAATTGTGTACTAATTGAGGAGTGAAGTCTCCTCCTATATGACTATCCGTTCAGACATACACTTCACACACTTCCCTTGTGAGATCCGAGATAGTATCAGCTTTATTGACCGACTAACTTTTGGGCAAATTTGCATTTTTCAAAGTCTGAAAAGTCGGCTATTAAGGCCCCACACACTTCTGCGGCAACGCCGATGCTCTATCCTTAACCACAGAGCAGGAACACAGACCTCGCCGCAGGCGGCGATCAGCAGCGGCAATAATGACTCACAATTTCACGCCGATTCGGCGCCGGCAGAGACTGTCTCTGCTCTAGCAGTCAGCGGCACGGAACGGCCAGACCACGGAATGAAAGCAGGAAAGGCGAATAGCAGCAGTAGGTCCCGGCTAGAAAAACACTACATTGCCGCTCCGTTCCTCTGCCGCTTGCCACCGGCAAGACTGCGGGAGCGGCGTGGCTCATCGTTTTCGCTGTCCGCCGCCCGCCGCGCTCCGTAAAAGTGTGGGGGCCTTTAGACCAAACATCGCCATTGACTGTGCTAATATTCAAAGACACGCTGAACTGCAACCTATGGACTGTGCGAATATTCAAAGGCACGCTGAACTGCAACCCTTTCAGCAGAGATAGACAGTAACAGTCCATCATATAGAACACAAGAGAACACGAAAGGTGATCATAATCTAATAGGGATAATTGGCTTAAGGGGTCTGTTCGTGGGTTATATTGACGTATTCTCCCTCTGATTAAGCCTTATCCTGCTTTCAGAACCCTAAATGGTTTTGCGTTCTATGGGTATCCCGTGCTGGAGTTTTGCATGCCACCTTATAGTCGACGCCGTTGAGGTGATTTACCTTGAAGTCCAACCCAAAAATTTGGTTACATCAGCGTTTTCAAACACTCCAGAATTTTCGCTATCGCCAACAATTCCACCTTGGTTAGAAACCTTTATGAGAACGTGCTCGAAGCTCATAGACGCTTGTATTCTTCAGGAATTATGTAATTATGTACACAGTTATTATAGATGCATTATCTCCTAAGACAGTTCCGAGTCCATTCCCGATCGCAATCGACCAGATGACCAAAATCTCGAAACCCCACATTTTATTTATTTATTTATTTTGTTTTGCCTCTAGAATTATTTTTTTTTTTGAGGAAGTAACTGTGCGAACGGAAATGGCTCTCTATTATACCTATGCTTAAAAATTTCGAATATTCGAATGCTTTCGAATACCAAAAATTTTCGAGCATTCGAATTCGAATACATTCGAAGAACGCGATTTTTTGAACACTGGAATTCGAACATATTCGAAAAACACGATTTTTCGAATATTCGAATTCGAATTCGAATGAAAAATCAAGCTGGATGATTGACATGATATATGAAAGCACAGAAGAAAAAGTGGAAGCAAGACACAACTGATACTTTCCTAGTTAAAGACGAGGATAAACATCGACAGGCCTCTCATAAACCTTGTGCATCGTAAAAGGAGGCTGGAGGCTTAAACATAGTAGGATCGAAGGGCTTATGGAAGCGTCTAGTTTCCTTTTTAGCTGGAAGACAGATTTTTCGCGGAGCAGTACTTGTGTATGTGCTGCTCATGAGTTACAAACGAAAAGTTACAAAACATTTGAAGAAGCCACAATTTACTTGAGCCACTGTAAACTTCTAGGTCACTTCACCTTTGGAACTGGTGACCGACTGACTGTTCAAGAAATTTCACGAAGCAATGGTTTCGCCTAGCGGCAGCTAGTGAATGATAGACTGACGACGACTTTGCAAACCAGTAGTAAATTTGTCCTGCCCATCTAAAAAGATGAAATATCACACCGTCAATTTTGCGGCAACAAAATTTATTACAGGTAGTTAGAAGTAAGCCAGCCATGACGGCCGAAATATTCACGCGATTATCACTCCCAGTGGCCAACTCAGAGCAAAAATCGATCAAATCGATTGATAACAGCCGGTCGATCTACATAGCCTTTTGTGAAATCTGGCATACGGCCGACATATCCAGGGCGTTGGTTTTACTGCTTGGATCCATCCCGTTTGTTACTCGTCTATTTTTCACTACAAAATAGATAGCAGAATATGCAGAAGCACCGAATATGAACTGCTAAGGAGAAAGACTGACGAATGGGCGTTGGCAGCGTGCTACGGAAGATATGCTATTTGCTGCGCGCTTTGAACATGGCGCTACGAAACTGGGACCGTCTATGATCGACAGGCAGACATGGCTGTGGACTAACGAGGTTGAAGAAGAAGAGGTTATATCATGCATTAATCAACGACAAGACAGCCAAGAAATGGCGCATGTATCAGGAAGCGAAGAAATCGGTCAAGAGGGTAGTGGCCGTTGCAAGAGCCGCTCATTACGATGAGGTCAATATGAGACTTGAGTCGCGTAATGGTGAGTGATTCCTTTATCGACTCGCTGAAGTCCATCATCGCTAGACCGATGATGTTGAAAAGTTCTTCAGCATCAGTGAAGAG
This sequence comes from Heligmosomoides polygyrus bakeri, assembly GCA_947359475.1. Taxonomy (NCBI): domain Eukaryota; kingdom Metazoa; phylum Nematoda; class Chromadorea; order Rhabditida; family Heligmosomidae; genus Heligmosomoides; species Heligmosomoides polygyrus. The sequence goes on from OX375865.1 coordinate 103,663,562, forward strand.
AATGGTCATCTCCCAGTGAGTTTGCCCATCAAGCCATTCCCTGCTTCTCTCTTATACTGCCCCGTTCAGAAAATCAGTGTTGAGGCGATAGAGGCAGCTTTAAAGAAGATGAAGTCGCCAAGGCAATGGGTCACAATGACATGGAGACTGATTTGTGGAAATCGAAATCCTGGTACCCAGCTGAGTGGCTAGTGATGTTCTTCAACCAGGTTGTTGCGGAGAAGGTATCCGGTAGTTGGCAAGAAAAACGATCCCGATTTGGAAGAAGAAGGGCAGTCCAGCAAACTGCATGAGCTGCCGTCCAATTCGCTTGCTTTCGCATAGCATGAAGATCTTTGAGCGAATTGTTGATGGACGCATTCGTGACGTCGTCCCCTTTCTACCAAAAAGTGCGGCTTCGATCCTGCATGTGACTCTAACGATGCCATACACGGCGCTCGTCTACTTATGAAAGGCAACGCGAGAAGCAGGAGCCGGGGCATCTTGCCTTCCTCGACTTGGAGACCCTCGATCGTGTTCCGCGTGAAGTGATATGTGTGCTTTAAGAGAGCATGTCGTTCCCGAAGAGCTTATTGAGTGGGTGCGGTTACTCTACTCTTCTCTGAGGAACAGAGTGCAAGCGCCAGCAGGTACCTCGGAGGAGTTTCCGTCCTCTGTCGGAGTACATCAAGGGTCTGCGCTCTCCCCATTGCTCTTCATCGTCGCTATGGATGCCATATCACTTGATCTTCAGCGGCCAGTCCCTTGGACGTTGCTGATGATGTAATGCTCGCTCGCGGAACTGAACTCCAGTGGCAGGTACAAGCTTTGCGCGACCGCTTGGATAGATTTGGACTCAAACTTAATTTAAAAAAGCCGAGTATTTGACAGCCGACGAAGATGAGTCCAGCTCCATTACGGGAAACGGCATTGAGCTGCCACGTATTTCGGTATTCAACTACTTGGGATCAACAATCGCGTCCGACGGTCTACTCGTTTAAACTAACTTACGAGTGAATGCAGCGTGGTCCAAATGGCGCTCTTTGATGGGAGTGCTCTCGACAAGAAGATACCAGAAAGGCGAGTGGGTGATTGTTTTTCTAAGATCTATCCTAGTGTTAGTGGCGTTCCTCAAGGAGGTGTCCTTCACCATTGTGGTTTTTAATCTATTCTTCTGATCTTCCTACTATGCTTTGCTCATCTGGTGTCACCTGTCAGATGTACGCCGACAATCTAAAGATCTACACTACCGTTGAGAACCAGGGTACTATTCGCCTTCAAGAAGCTATCGATATGGTCAGTAGTTTGTCAGTAACTAAGCTCTGGTCTACCTCTCGCGCCTCATAAGTCATATGTGCTTACAATAGGGAAGGAATTAGGTGCAGCATACTACGTTGACGGCTTCAAATTGGACTGCGTAAGTGAAGTGCGTGATTTAGGTTTTTTTCATCGATAATAGACTTTGAAATGATTGTGATATCAGAAATATTTTCACCAAAGCTTTTTCTCGTACATATAATTTTTTGAGGCTCCTAGAACTACGGACTCGTCCGTTTTGATCAAGGCGTACAGAACTTATGTTCGCCCTATAGTTGAGTGTGGCACTACTGTTTTCAACCACATTTGAAAAAGGGTATAAGACTTCATGAAGGGATACAAAACAAATTTACTTGAAAGTTAGTGGCACGTTATGCTGGTGTTGATGACGTTATATAGCTTGTGGTTTGGTTATGCGCAAAATCTTTGTGCCTAGCTTAGGGAGCAGAAGACAGAGGAATTTAGTAATGGCGTACAAAATTATCACTGGAAGAACGAAGTATCAACTCTGCCGCCTTCTTTGAATTTTTGCCTTCATGTACTAGAGGGGGTCCTCTAAAACTTAAATGTTCTCTTGCTAAATCAGGTGTTAGGTCAAGGTCCTCCTGCCGAAGAGTTATTCCTCTGCTTAACCACTTTATCGCCAAAGGCGGACTATCCCTTCAATTAAAACCCTTCAAAAAACTGGCTTCCCGGACGTTGGATAAGATATCTGATAGCTGTCCCTCCATATTTGCGTTCCATGTTCCTCCCTGTTGTTTTAGTTTACCTACTGCTCCATTAGTTTGCTCTTTTCAAGTGTTCATTCATTCCTTTTTCTACTAGTTCAATTAGTTCAACTGCTCAAGATATTTACATTTATCTTGCTTATTGTGGTTATATTACTACGCGTTCACGCATACGTTGTATGCGTCCATAAATAAATAAATAAATGGCCTAAGTCGGAGATCGACAGAGCAGTCGTCCGACCTGTGGCAGTTTACGAGGTGAGGCTGGCCCGTGACTAGAGAAATTAGAGGCGCCCCAGCGTAATGGGAACGAAGTTGCTTCGGTGGACGGCCGGAGTTATGCGTTTGGACCGAGTGCGAAACGACTCCATTCGGCAAAGATTTGGTGTCACCCCGATAGTTGAGAAACTGCGCGAAGCTCGTCTGACATCGTACGACCACGTTCTTCGCACAAAAGGTGACACTGTTGAAAAAGCTGGCATTAACCTCCAGTTGCCCGGAAAGCGGCCGCGAGGGAAACCAAATCAGCGCTGACTTGACACTGCATCAGGACTTGATGATAGCTAGCTTGTACCTTGATCAGGCATTTGATCGGGAAAAGTGGCGTCAGCATACCAGTAGAGCGGACACCGCAGTGAAAACGCTGAAGAAGAAGGGGAGGAAGAAGAAGAAGGATAAGAAGATGCACAGAACACCGGAAAATATCCAGACGTCTCCAGCGAGAGCTGGAATTCGGAAAACAGTGCCACATATCGATCAGACATTCAATATCGATCGATTTACCGATCTTTTTATCGGTGATCGGTTTTCTCTCAATATTAACCGATCGGGGTGGGAGTCACGTGAATATGACGGCCGAAGGAAAGGCTTTAAAGCAGGAGGAGTTTTCGATCACAAAATCACTACTGATCAATATTACCGATGTTTTGAACGTATCCTGTGAGCGTTGTGATTCAGAAACCGTTACAAACCGTTCAAACCGTTACAAGAAAACGCTACGAATTTCCAATGCGTGCCTTTATTCAGAAACCCTGAGATGCTAATCAGAAGACATGTCAGAGATCGATCAGGCAATCATTTGATTTTTTTATCGATGACGATTAGGCGTCCCCGTTGGGTCATTCACTACTGCAGCGATTCTGCTTTTAAAAATTTTTGTCGTTCAACATTGTGACATGTTGAGGTAGTTCTCCCTTTTGACAGAAAGGCTTTTCGGAAGTGACTAAAAGAAGCACTCAGTATCCTGACACCGAGCCACTATAGCACCAGGGCTTAATGATTCGAAGACAGAACCGTTTTGGAGATTACCCGAGAAATCTAACAAGCCTCTTCAGTGTGCGCCTTTACACAAATTCTCGTTGGGCATTCGAATGACACTTTCGAGAAAAATCTAATAATCTTAATTTCCAGGAAAATTTTGGGGGACGGTCAGGAGGTACATCCGCCCTCTGCTGAGGGGCCTGCGATCTTCATTTCATCCCCCTCGCTCACCCACCCCCAACCCTAGGCTTCACCGAGAGTCTAACGGCTGCCTTACGAAACCTTCGACAGGCAACACAAAAGTTTCCGGTCCGCAGAACAGCGGTGTATCTCCTGACGCCACGCTCGAAAGTTCGAAATCGAATATGTTTCTGAATACTCAGACTGGAATACCTTCGAAAAGCGCGATTTTTTGAACATTTGAATTCGAACACATTCGAAAAACTCGATTTTTCAAATATTCGAAATCGAGAATTCAAATTCGAATAAAAATCATTCGAATACCTATTCGAATGGGTCATTCGAGCATAAGTATACTCTCTATCCAAGAATTTTAATATTCGTCTTATTTATGATTTGAAATTCATCATATTAATCTTTTCACCTGGAATGACTCTGCATTATCTTCTACCTTCATACAAGAAGTATCCTAGATTTATATTATGGAAAGTCTTTACGTTGCCGTCCACCAAGACGACAGCGCTTATAATTACGATGTGGCCAAAAATCGTTTTCAGCGGTGTTCAAGAATTTATGTTAGGTCGTTGCATATGAAATGGCCGATGTTGACCGAAAACTTTCACAGATCGTACATTTGCTTTGAAGCAATTTTTTAATAGAAAATGGGCGAAATTACAATTACTACAGTTTTCCTAACCCGACAATGCTTAGGCATTCCATATTTGTAAAAATCAGAGGTACGAGAGTTAATAAGGCATAGGAAGTCATTTTCGATATTTTGGTTGCTGAATTTTTATCCTTCACATAACGGTCTAAATGCTTTAAGAAATGACAATCGGTAGGGAACACAACTGGTGAATATGCTGGAGGTGGCAGCGTTTCGTATCCCAATTCATCCAGTTTCTTAAAACAATTTTTGAAAAGTGCGGATGCGCGTTGTCACGCAATAGGATTCGGGCTCTTCGATTGACCAAAACCGGCTATTTTCAGATAAATTCCGGTGCATCACTTCAACTTCGGCACAGTATTTCTGCTGTGATAGTCTCTCCAGTTTTCGAGAGCTTTAAATGAACTACGCCAGCCAATGTCCACCATACGGTCACCATGGTCTTCCTTGGATGGAGACTTGGTTTCAGCATCTCCTTGGGACTCTCATTCTTCTCCAGCCACTGTGCTGAGCGACGGCGACTGTCATAAAAGGTAAACTTTGCCTACATTTTTCGTCTCATGTCGCGGTCTTGTCCAAAAGAGGCTCTCTTAGATTGCACAACATTAACGAAACACAGGTGTCGTGGAGCTTCAGCATTTGCCAGGCGGTCAGTCCGTACGGGATCCGTTTATCGATTTTTTACTTTTCGAATCGCATTTAAGTGGAGACTGATGGTGCCGCCGTCAACGCCGAAATGCTGTGCTAGGTAGCAAAATCGGCCAATTCATATGCAATGACCTAATAGTGACCCAATAGATGCCGAGATTTCCTGTCTTATGTTGGGTCTTTCAAGCATGATGGATTGTTTTTTATTGTAGCGAATCCCCAAAAAGTTGAAGTGATGTTCGACTTCATCAAAATTCAAGTGGAGTTACAATAATGACGAGTCCTGTCGCTCTTCTCACTAACCGAACAGAATTGGGCCACGTCTTGGACGCACGGATTGTTGCTGAACAATCGATGTCCAGTTGATGTGATATGACCGTCCTCTCAAAGTCAGTGTGTCTTGATCACCTTCCCTAAAATGGTAACTTTTTCTTCTTATACAGTTTCGTATTGCGGAAATCGAGAAGCAATTAAGATCCAGGAGCCGGTATGGTTTTTCATTTGCTTCATGGCTGTTGGATAAAAGCAGAAGCACGCGACGATAGCATTGCCTTGATGGACGGTTTGATCTGAAAGAATATTATCTCCGTTATGTTCCATTTTTATGCCAGTCAGCACATGCTTCAAACCTCAAACCCACCTAGACACTTTGCTAAACGTTTTCCTTGTCGAAGCTAGGTTTTTAGAAAGCTCTTGATGATGACTGAAACATTTTTCATTTGAGAAAAATTTGGTATAACTTTTTGAAACGTTTTAGTTCAGCTGCTCGAGCGAGTAATATTAAATAACTGAATGAATTACTTGTTATTGGGAAAATGATAAATTAATTTTTGTTTTAAAGAATAACCGAACCAAATTGGCAGTGTAACTACTGGTTACATGAAACAACAAAGTGAGGAAAGTTTTTTTTTACAACTGTTTTTGTTTTCTCGCTTTCATATCTGAAATTCCAAGTGTGAAACAGAAACTTTGCTATCAACTGAATAAAAATCGCTACGTGTTGAAAGGAGGCTTGGCACAACCACTTCTTTTTGGCACTTGGCGTAAAAATCGCACTTTCCTGCTCCATAAAATAAGTTTTGAACTATTATTTTTTAGCTCATTTTAGAATTTTGTTAAATTTCAAGCAATTTGATCGCCTGTTGGGTAATTGATTCATAACTGCAAAGAAATCATACTGAAAAATTTTCTCGAAGAAAAAATGTTCTGACCTTTTTGTAGGGCCCCTAGTTTAATGTAGAAGGAGCTCGCTTTTGTTAGAAAGATGGCCAGTTTACCTACAAAAGCGCTAGGCTTTCTTACAATCAGAAGTGTGTCCAATTTGCCCTGAAAAATGTCCAATTTAATGTCAAAAGCGTACAGTTTCACCTAAGAAATCGTGTATATTTTCCATACAATCAATGATAATACTCGTAACTTACCTTAAATCGGACTCACCCTCAATTTCTTGGCTCTTCTCAACGCTCCGTTTTCGTTTTCTTATGGAGACATCAGTTAGGAATAGGTTGGTGAAACGATATATCATCTTACAATGCGGGGGCGATACTGCTTAAGAAAGCAGCTATAATTTAACCTAAAGCAATAAAATTTTTTATCGATTCTTTATCTCAATAAATATTTTCCTACAGGGAAAGAAAGAACGATGTATGGTGTCCAAGAGATGGCCATCGCAAAATGTAATGGATGATTCTATGGCAAAAGACCTTTTCCCTTGTCCACAAAGACTTTGATTTGGAATTCTATTGCTCTTTCATCATAATCTGTACTAAATTTCTCCTCTTATTAAGGCTTAACCATGTAGATGGAATTCTTTCCTCTCCCTCATCTCACGTCCCAATTTTCGATCCTCGTCCTCAGTATTCCTCGTAGATCGATGCCTTTTGGATGTGCGAACGAGCTTTTCGCTTCCGAGTGAAAATTGTTAGAGTCCAGATGATTGTAGCCGTGTTCTGAACCATCGTTCCTCACAGCTCCATTGTTCTTGAGCTGTCTCCGAAGGTAGTTTAGCTACCCTTGGGAAAGGCATCAGGTACATGGTAGTTGAAAGCCGTAGTAAGCCGGTGGGCATTTAGGCGGCTGATGCGGTTTTGGATATGCACTCCTTTGTTTCCATAAACACTCTTTTCGGCGTCTATTCGGTTGCAGATTGTCGTAGTTTCTCGTCTTATACAGTATCGATGCTGATCTGAAGGCTATGAAAGCCATCCGGGTGCCGGAGGAACACCACAGCAGGTTCCCGAAAAATCCGAGACTTACTCACAGTCACAGGAGAGATAATTAGAACGGATGAATACCTGACGAAAGGTTTTGCTAAAAACGAGACAACAGAGCTCAATCTTCATTTGAAAATCGCTAAAAGAATCTGAAGCGAATTTGGCTTTTCGCTAGCCACACGGGGTCTACTTTCTCCCGAAGATCATCGAAATAGGTGGAAGTGTTCTAAGGTGCGGAAAAAGTGATGAAACAGACCTGAGAAACAAAAAAGGAATAACTCGGTCGTCTTCAAGGTCGTTACAATCTCGCACTGATGTGGCGATCGCCTTTGTTGGCAGTGCTCCAGGTGGCTCCGAGTTATTCCTTTTTTGTTTCTCAGGTCTGTTTCATCACTTTTTCCCGCACCTTAGAACACTTCCACCTATTTCGATGATCTTCGGGAGAAAGTAGACCCCGTAAGCCGGTAAGTAGACCCGGGTAAACCCGCCGTCGGTAACGACACGAAATTCATAGCTTTCTTCTATAAAATGAGGCTAATTAGGTTCGGACATGAGAGCTAGAAGCGCAATGCAAAGACAAAATGACTCGATAAAAAAGATAATCAAAATTCGAACAGCATCTGAGGGAAGACGGTAGTAGTCGCTAATCTGGCCTACAGAGGGATGACGGAAGCGACGCACCCAGTCCAATATTTTTATTTTTATTTTATTTGAGGGCGAGTCCCGAGCCACGCGTAGAGAATGCAGCTGGTAACACTCAAAACAATTACAAAATACGACATGGACTGGTCATATTATATCGCAACTTCCAGAGGGACGTGTATTATAGGTGCCCAGGTTGGCAGGCCCGTGTTACATCGGTGATCTGATTCGCTGTTATTAGGTGGCACATTCTGACATCACCACATGTAGGCCACATTAGCGACTAGTACCAAACACTTGAAATTTACTTGAACGAGAAAATGAGCATATTCCGATTGCGCTGGTAGTATCTTCATTTGCATCAACCGCAGCAGGTTGAACTTTTCCTTTTATCATAGTCCTTCAAATCGCATGTCCATGTTGAGGTGGTCTCTCTCTTCTGGTTACAGAGAGTTCTCATCGTCACGAAGCATGATTGTGGTCTCCACCGTCGTCGATGATCCACTCTTGGTAAGAACTTGGCGCAGAAACGGTTTCCAGTGAAGTAGGAAGTAAAGTAAGGTTGTGGTAATTAGGGGTAATCAAAATTTCGAACTTGTCGGATTCTTGCCCGATCCTATGCGAGGAGACCTGCACGGACAGCCAGTAGCCGATCAGTTAACCCATTGACGACCGCGCGGGCCGTTTTCGCCCCGCAGTTTTTCTGTCGCGTGGGACCGCGAGGGCCGATTTTGGTCCGCGGTTATAAAACTGTTCGCTACGCCCATTTCTCGCTTTTTGCGCAGTTTACGAGAAATCATTAGATATGTTGGATCCTAGCAATGCTACTGCACTGTGGTCCGGCAATCATTTACTTCTATGCACTGATAAAAACAAAAAACCAACACTACACACTATTGAAGCTGCACAAAGGTCGGCACTGTTCACAAATAGCTACTCACATCTTATAAAAATGGTCATGCAGAAAATAACTAGTCACATTTCTTGGGAAAATTTTGAAATCAATTTAGACAAAAATATGTCAAACACCTGCTACATCATTTCTTCACTTTATTTGCACGATTCGCGGCAAACGTGCGCCCTTTTTCACCGCAGACCTTCTTACAGCATCAAATTCATCTTCTATGTTTTGCTTCAAACCTGGACTATCTGTTCCCTAGAGCAAGTTGCTGTCTCTATAACATCGGCATCAGATTTCCCTTCCTGATGAGAGTAACAGGGCCTGAATAAGCAAAGACACGATACGTACCCGAAAGTCGTTAAAGAAGCAACTCCAAAATCGGCTCAAGAACGTGTCTGGGTTTCCGAGCAAGGAATGGGATCATAAATTTGGTCGTCAGTATGCAAACACTAGGACCTTTCAGATTTTCTAGGTTGCTTTCCTTTAGGAAGGGCTTTTTTTAAGCGCTGGTATGTGTAGCCGTAGCTGTCTTTCGGTCGGTCCTCAATATTCAATAGTGATCTCATAAGTACCCAATTGAATATGATGATGAATAAACCCCTGAAGGGTGGCAATATCACCGGCCTGTAATTGGATGGTCGTGCAAGCCTCCCATCAGCCAAGCCCGAGCTTCCTTTGTTGACCGTGCATTTACTGCTGCGCGTTGCCTTCTTTGAGAAGCGCTGACGACCTTATGGACCTCGTTTCAACGCTAAGAAAGCTTAACAGCTCCCTAACGAAGCTGCGCGGTATTGAAATGCTTCACTATACTTAACTCCATATATATGTAGAGGAACGACTTCCGTGCGTGGAGTCCGAGGCGACGAGGTGAAGCCGCCGTTGGGGGATTGAAAATTGGTCAGCGTCTACGTACTGTGGGATCCCCGTTGACGGGTGCGTTCCTGATGAAGAGCTGGGAGCTGCTAAGAATTTTCGATTTTCGTCCAAAAAGTTGCCATCAGGAAGACGGTCGATCCGCTCTGAAGGACAAAGTGATCCCTTGTTAGAGGAAGCTCATCTTCTCCAGAGGAAACTCCGAATTTTTTAAGTGCGAAGTTTGGAGTAAACACCGGCTAAATTTCGATTTCTATCTGTAGCTCGAAGACGTCCGTGCTTTTTCAGAGGTTTCCCCTTGCAGTTCACCATTCTTTCTGCTCCACCATTCAATGGTTTGTATAGGAAGCTGTCTTAAATCTGTCTTCTTTTCTGTAAGAAATACTTCTTCCCATTCTCGCTTACTTTGTCTTGGTCAGATGGATTGACTTGCGGAGTTCAACGATGAGAATAAGAGCGGTACACTAGCAGTCAATTTTTTATTCAGAATTTTTTCATCCAACAAAAAGAAATAGTAAAATGTCGTTACTGCAAAGCCCTACGCAAGATGAGAATTTTACGTGCAAGAAGTAAGAAGTAGAAGCATAGGCGCCATCGAAGAGAACAGATAAATTCTAGAGACACTTATTTCTACTGTTACTATGTTGTTCGACTCATGAAACGCTGTAAAAACAGTCGCCGAAAAAATCAGGCGGCTTGTTTTAAAGGTATCCGCGTTTTTAAATGAAAATTCGGTACATGTCGGGAGTCGCACCTAAGTGGGAAATAGGAAAGCGCTAGCCAATCACGTCGCCCCGAATGGGCGTGCTCTTCAGCGGGGGCAGACATAACTCCGACGCCGCGCGAACCCGCTGGCGTCGCGCACGGTGTGCGACGACATTGGACGAGTTGTCGCGGTCCGATGCTTCCGACGGCTAGAAACGCTTCCTACATGGATATGCGGCACGCCTTTGCCTTATTTCAACGTTTCTTGGAGATGGTATATGAATCTGGTTTCAATGGGACGATCAGCGACAGTTTATACAGGAATCCTGGTCATGTGGATGGTTTCTAACGTCAGTATTTGCCATCTACAACTTCTTCGGTCAATTTTTACCCGTGATTATGGTTATACTACGGAAAAAGGCCACTATCACCCATTCTCGGATCAATTGTCCAGTCTGTTGCCTACCACATTCTGTGGGATCACAAGTTCCTAGCTAGAAATGTGGTCTGGGAGCTTAAACACTGAGAACATTTCGTGCTCCGCGGCTAACTATGCGTCACCGAGCGCACGTCCGCGTTTCAGCGCCGCGATGTCGCACGCGGCTAGCGCGCGACGTCGCGTTGGAGTTAGGTCCTGGAGCCGCTCTTCAGAGGGGTGTTTACGCAAGATGCCGTTACTGAGTGAGATGTGCTCGATCGATACTCTGCTGGGATTCATGAACGCGGCCGGAGGTAAATTCTACCCCCACTTACCTCGATGGCCATTTACCCGCCACTTTCCCTGAACTTACCTCTCTTTTCTGATTCATGACGGCCAAGGCGATGGTCTTGCTCCGCGATCAATTTCATCAGCTAGCATCGAAACCAAGCAGTCACATTTGCTGCTGGAAAGTCGCTGCCACCGACACTGGCAGCAAGGTAGTTAAGGGAAATGAAATGTGAAATGTGAGTTAAGGGAAGGGGGTGGGAGGGAGAGGGGTGGAAAGTAGTAGCATATTAGGCAGTAGGGATGCTATTGTAAATATAGGCCTACATGGCTAATAATGGGTGCCATCCACACAGTAGCCCCATAGACAACATATGCCAAGGGAGGCTAAGGTGGCGGACGGGGATGATGGCGGACGCATAGTCCACCCACACAAATCGTAAATTACGATTTGCGTTGTGGACCGGGCTCATGGTGGCCCAAGCCGACCCATGCCATTAAAGGGAGCAAATCACATAACAGTAAGTGGCGTTGTGGGCCGCCATGGTGCACAGAGCCCAAAAAACCATAGAATTCAAGACTATTAGAGAAAAATGAAAGGTCAAACAACTCACATAAGTCCGACGAAAGACGGCGCAGACGATTGCAACACTATTGCTCCTATCGTGCATTGATTATGCGGCTGGCGGCCAGCTCAGAGCTGGCAACGGACCAGCGGAGGGTTGCACTGGGCCAGAAATTGGCCGCGGAGCAAAACCCTCGCCTTGAAGGTAAATGTTCCCCGACGCGCTGACGGGGTAGCATTTACCTAGACACCCCCGATTTTCCCGCCGCGCGTTCATGAATCGCGCGTAAGTGAGGGTGGGGGTAAATCTTGCACTTACCCGCCGGTAAATCGTTCATGATTCCGGCCCCTGGTTATGATTGGCTATTCTACAATGCGGTGCGCATTTCCGACATGTACCGAAAATTCGTAGAAACTTTGGAGCAGAATACAGTTATTAATAAATTAGTTCTCAAAACAGTTTCGTATTTTGCCACTACACGTTCAGCTGTCTATAGAACGAAATTTTACGAACCGCAGTGAAGCGAAATGTATACTTTTGAAATACACGCACTGACTTCTCCCGAAGCCTTTAAAAGACGGTTAAGGATAAACGGCGTTATTCAATGCCTTTTGGTATACTCCATGCATTCTTCATTCTTTCTTCTAAGGACGTCGTGCAGGCGATTCGAACTCGTACTTGGCTTTTACGAGGACTTTCTATGGCCAGCCGATGAGCAGGTTAGTGCCATGGCGTAGTAAGAGTACGCCTCCAGTCGAGGCGGTGGAGCAGAGGTAGTGTTCCTGATCGTCACGTGCGGCGTCGTTGGTTCGCTACCCTTTGCTGCCGTTTTTTGCACATCTTAACTAGTCTTCGAAATGACTTTCTATTCTAAATTATGACACGTGTTTGTTTAAAGGGCCGGAGAACTATCATACATGCTTGTAAAAAAAATCTTATATTGAACAACCTTGGCATTCATGGAACAAAGCAACAAAAATATGTGATGCAAAAAGGTAAGTGAAATAATGTATATACGATGAGAAAGGCCTCGTGAGAGGAAGAAGATCGCTAGAAGTTCGCAGCTATTCTACGTGACGGTGCTACAGCTTCCGTTGATGTCGAAACGGATGAAAGTTTGGGACCAGATATGTCTACTGTCTACTGATGACGAGTCCGATTGGGACCATTGCGAAGACGAGGGCGAAGAAAAATCGAGCACCACCCTCGAGAATGTTGTTTACCCTGACCTGACACCACGCGCTAACTGTCAACTAGATATGCTCGTCTGTTTTATATCGTTTATTAGAAACAATTCCAGTTGTTCAATATTAGATTTGGACTCTAGTTGGGCAAATAATAAACAACAATGTCACCATGGCAGTTTTTTGCCTTCAAGCATGTTTACAAACGTGTATGATAGTTTTCCCGGCTATTTAATCAAACAAGTGTCATAATTTAGAATAAAAGATCATTTCGAAGACAAATCATGATGTGCAAAAAACCGGCAGCAATAGACATCAAACCAACGACGCCTCACGTGACGAGCAGGAGCACTACCTCTGCTCCACCGCCTCAGCCGGCGGCATACTCTTACGGAACCCATTTGACTCATCGCTCTCGCGCCAGCTCTCCCGTACGACCAGCGTGCCGTTAGACCACCAACTTCGGCAGGTTATAACTCGCTCAGCAGTTTCATTTTGCAATTTTGACTCCCATGTTCGTAATCAGCATTCTGAGCTACTTCTTTTTTTCTACCCCTTGTAGTCAACGAAGTACTACTTGTCAGCGAAGGATAGAACGCTAACAAATGTGCATCGCGAGGCAGTCGTTCGGTACACCTTGCTGCCCGCCGCCCACAACCCGCCCTGCCTGCGCCGCCCTATTTGGACATGTTTGCTGCCCGCGAAACCGTCGTTAGTTGGCGTGACGTCGTCCAAAAACCTAACAGCTGATAGGAGACGATTGAGAAGCGCATCTCGGGAACTCTGAAGTCATTTTCCAGACGGTTCGGTTATGGAAGCAGTTGAGGAAAGGAGAACGTCGCTCTTCTCTCTAGATTCTTTCAGTTTTCACCGCAATTCTTTAAATTTTCGCCTCAACTAGAGACTATGGGTAATTCTGGTCAGGAGTTCTACATTGAAGGCTTATCCGTAATTGTGCGTAAAACCGGCTCACCGTCTTTTCTTTCCAAGGATCAGACAATCTTCCTTGAGGACATATCGCGCTAAGATGTTTCTGTACTTGTCGGAAAATGCGGTCCACGCCTTAGTACTGAGCAATGTAGCGAGACCTGAAGAGAGCCTTGGCGCTGCAGCTGAAAACTCTTTTCCTCCAAATATGTTGAACAAGATTCTGACTCTTGTCTCAAGAACGACATCAGTTCAGGATAGAGCTGCAGAGCCAAAGGAAGTGATTAGAAATGCGATGCCTCCATGTGAAGGCAGGGACCCGGACATCTTGTCCTCGGCGCGCCCCTCGCTCCGCCCCTTTCTGAGGGCAGTGTATCCAACGACTCTCGCCCTGTACATCGGCTAGCCATTGAAAGCGATCGTAGGGCTGAATACAATTCCATGCCTCCTTTGCAAGGTTGTCAAAACCTAGAAAGTGTGCCGCATACGAAAACATTGATTAACGCGTAAATTAGCTCATAATATTTCTTTATGTTCGAGAGAGACCTCAAACCAATATTTTTGAAGGGTTCACTGAATTAAAAACAAAATTTGAATTACTTTCGCTTTGAGAAGATATATTGTTGTAAAGGAAGCAGAAAGCGTACGCACAGAAAAAGGCGCAAAGTGTGGCAACAACAGCAAGGTACTCGAGAAAAGAAGAAAAAACTGGTCTCTCTATGCCAGTCCTTAGGTGTCGTCGTCCTTGAATGGTTCGACAGTGGTCGTTAGCATCACGTTCCGTAGACATTTCAATTTTGAGAACCAGGGAGATTGCGTATATCCCTGCCAAGATTTCCGTTCGAACGTCTTCTTCGAATAAAGTGTGAATACAGTACAAAATTCGGGCATCTTCGAATATAATGTGAGTACAGCAGAGAATGGGCTTCCTAAACTGCTGTGGTAAATTACTGTTTAATTTTTCAGACGATACATTTAAGCATTTTCGGTGTTGTCGTGTAGGTAATGGTGTAAGAAAAGTGATGCTTTATAGAAGTGAAAAAAGAAGGTTATCGTGAGCAAAGCATATCAAAGAGTTGGTTAAGCTAGTCTAGTTTTGAGGAATTCAAAATGGCCCGGCTATAGAAATAATAACGGTTGAAGAAGAGCGACCGTGGGGTAATACCGATGCACTGTTCTCATCAAGAATGAGCCTCTGCGTCCATAGAAATAAGAGATAAAATGATAGGCGGATCTTATATAGATTCACAGCCATGAATGGTGACCATTAGATGGCGCTTCAAATTGTGCCAAGCATATTAGAAACCATGGTTTATATAGGACAGCGACTTCCTGTCCAGATCGGATCACCATACTGGTCTAGGTCAGAGGCTAAAAACGGAGCTACTTCGTTAATGGCTTCAAGGCATTCATCTCGCCGATTAATTTTTGGGCTCTTAGAATGAATTTTGAAAGCCTCTGGTATAGCACGCAGTTAAGAAGTGTTCATGTCCGGCTTGCAATAAATCCTTTTGTAACGTAGAGTGAACGATCGACAAAAGACAATGTACCGCGGAAAAGGAATCCACTCGTAAAAGGGAAGGCATCGTTCGCTCTTACGAGTGGATTCCTTTTCCGCTGTACGTTAAGTGCTATGTGGAGTCTCTGCTGAATGAGAGATGTTTTGTCAAAAATAAACTTAGGAAAACTGCTTTTTCAGATGATACCACAGCTTTTGCCATGAAATAGCCGATGATCTCGATGACAAAAACAGCAATACGTACAACGCATGGTTTCATTGGGTTCGTTCGCTTTCATTGGAGCACCACTGGTGAGGTCTAGGAAAGGAATACTCATACTTTATATCAGGGTGTCCGGAAAGTTTTGAGAATTTTTGATGCATTCAAATAAAATGACATATCCTCTCACAGGTTCCGAGTTATATCATGTTACTATGATTCCTTGTAGATCATAGCGTTCTCATCTAAACCTCAATCAATACAGTCGCCTTGTCCCCCAGGTTACGAAAATCCGTCAGTCTTATCATGTCCAGCCGAACTGACTACCGCATCATTTTGCTTCGATGCTTCCGCTCCGACTTCAACCCAACCGAGACCCATCAGCAGGTTGTGTCGCTGATATGTTCCGAGTTCCCTCCACTGCTGCGGTGTACCGCTTCGATTTGCAAAAGGAGACTTCTCATTCGACAATACTGCTCGATCCGGACGACCTCCATCGAGACCTACAACGCCCGTCCTCGCGTCTGTTCAAGCTAATCCGGCTAAGTCTGTACGAGATATAGAGAGGAAACCGGGCACTCCTGAATCCACCGTCCATGATATCCTCAGTCGATCCGGTGTTGGCGAAGCGTCCTCATACCGTACCTCACGATCTGACAGCCGCCTAGCAAAACACACGCTTGAAGGTCTGCTATCTCTACTCCCCCTCTACCGAACAACGGCATGGACTGAAACGATAGTGGCCATGGATGAGAAGTGGATAACGTACAGCAACCCGGACAGGGAGCTACAGTGGCTGCCTCGCGATAAAGACCCACAGCCCATTCCAAAGAGAGATATCTACGGCAAGAAGCACCTTCTCTCTTTGCCCTATTGTAGCTAGGGTGTAGTTTACTTCGAGATCCTACCGGCTGGGCAGGCGATTGATGCCAACCTCGTCTCCTCACAGCTGGTAGAGATGGAGTACAGGTTACACGCTGACCACACGTACAACGGCAAGTTTAATCTTCTGATGGATAATGCGAGGCCGCACTCAGCAAAGACTATGCAGAGCCAGCTAGAGAAGCTGAACATCGTGTGGCTACCCCACCCACCTTACTCCCTGGATCTCTCTCCCTGTGATTTTCACGCTTTCCGAAGTCTCGAGCACTTCTGCCGTGGACAGCAGTTTCACAACAATGAGGACATCGCGCGCGCAGTCGACGAATGGTCGGCGTCACGCCCTGCTTTTTTCGGAGAGAGCCATTTGTCTCCGTTCTCGAACGACGGAGGAAGGTTTTGGCCACCAATGGATCATACATTCTTGATTGACTAGGCTTTTGTTCAGTTGTAGTTTGAATACAATAAAAGTTCTGCGTTTCCTCAAAACTTTTCGGACACCCTGATATTTCTGTTGTCAAATCTTAGATGCAATTTCTTCACGTATAAAAATTTGAAACAGTTCAACAAAATAATAGGTGGTGAGGGTATCCCAGTGTTGTCTGTTCAAGACTTTCAAAATCTGATTCTATGCATTGTGTGATCTTGAATATGAAGGACGGTAAGTTCTCTGTACATGATCATAGGTTTCTTTTTTGTCTAACACGTTTTCTCTATTTAGGAGAGCCTTCGTTTAGTTCCCTTTTTTGTTGTTTTATTTTTGTATTCACCTTCTACGTGTACGTACGTCTTTGTCATTGAGGAAGCAGATCTTCTTCTTCTCCTGAGCGTTTAGCGCAATTGCAGTGTCCGCTGATTAAGGAAACAAATAAGCCAAATAATGAGCGGTCAAACGGCGCCGGTGTTGCAAGACGTAGCCTCGCTGCCCGGGAAGCAGAAGGCGCCGGTTCGAGCCCCGCCTGGCACAAGAGTTTTGATCGCAACAAAAAATCCTGCAACAACATATGGCAATTTAATTAACTAATCATTCCAAGATCACACAGCTTGAGCCAGAGATAATTGTACAACTTGTTATGTTCAAATTCCTCCATAGAAAAATCGCCCTAGGAGATCTTTAGTTCTGTATCTGTTATAATTTCGTCTAGACAACCAGCAACGACTTTAAAAGCTAGATTAGATGACTCATTTCACTGGCTTTCTAAGCTAGTTAAAATACGAATACGAAAGAATGCGGAAAGTCGTGTTCTACTGCTAACAAGAGGTAGCTATCGATAAAGCGATTTAATGTGTTGGATAATTTTGTGATTTCCGTTTCATCGTTGCATTAAATTTCCTTTAAATTATAAGCTTTCTTGAAAGTTTAGCTATACCAATAAAATGCTTTCAGCCCCAACCTACCGCAAAAAAGGAAGGCCTATAGCAAAAAACATTAGGAAACTGCAGTCTTCGAGGCTGAAAACTCTGCGTGTGACTGTTACGGTGTGGAGGACTGGGCTATAGTGGGAAAACAAATACACAGCTGAAAGACCTCTTCTACTCCAGACAGGTCTCAGAAGATTATGGAATAAATCAGATTCAAAGTTTTCAAAGAATCACTGAGATGATCGAAATGTAGATGGTGATATTCATTGCACATACAGTACCGGACATGTTCCACTCGCCATTTTTGCAGGAGTTTTATCACAAATTAGCAGCTGCCCTACTCAGGAATTGCTCTAAGACTGTTTAGCGAGCCTTTAGAATGCGCCGTGCACAAAGCATACAGGATCAATCGAGGGGACAGTTTGTAGAGTGAGCGTCTGAGGAGTTTTATAAATTTGCAGCCGCCCTACTCAGGAATTGTAGCTTTGAGAACATGCAAATGGTAAGAAAAAACGCGAGCGAAGAAGGAAATCGAATGCGTTGGCCCTATGAAATGCTGCCTATTGTAAAGTATTAGGTTGTCCTATTAGTCTCCGCCGTTTTTTTTCAACGGTTCATTGCGGATTTTACCGACGGGATCCTGCATAGCACTATACAGCTTTCGAAAGAGAATGATTTGCTCTATCAGAACGTGTGTTGCGCTTCTTTTTTCATCCTGACTTTTGTCAATTTTTAGGTCGTTGAAGTGAAAAGTGAAATAGTGAAAACGTGGCCATTTGCGCAGTTGCTTCTCTCGCTTAGGTTTGGAATTTCTGCGCAGTTTTTTATAGCGCTTGAAATACAATGTTCTGTAATACAAGAATGCGTGTTGGTCCTGTTTTCGCATTTGTCCTCTATTGATTTTTAGGCAATCAAATTGGGACATCCGACTTTTCCGTCTGAATTTTTTACCGAAACTCCTGCTCTGTGGTAGAACTTTTTTGCTTACTGCTACATGCCGTTTGGAAGAGGATGTATTGCTCAGTAAGAATTTTGTCGCGTTTACTGGCTCACGCTGATTTTGTCGAATAAACTCAACTAACAGCAACTGAAGAAGGAGAAGGAGTTGTTGGTGAAGATGATTTTTCTCTTCTTGGAATTGTGTTGATATTCGACAGAAATCAGCGTGAGCCAATAAACGCGACACAAATTCTTATTGAGCGAGACATCCTCTTCCGAACAACATATAACAACGAGCAAAAAAGTCCCACAGCAGGAGCTGTCGGTAAAAATTCGGACGGAAAAGTCGGACGTCCCAATTTGATGACCTAAAAATCAGTGAAGGACAAATGGGCAAATAGCACCAATTCGTATTTTTGTAAGACAGAACATTGTCTTCCAAACGCTATAAAACAAACTGCGCAAAAATTCCAACCCTAAGCAGAGAGAACAACTGCGCAAATAGCTACTTTTTCACTTTTTCATTTTTCACTTTAACGACCCAAAAATTGACAAAATTCATGATGAAAAAGAAATGCAACACATTATCTGATAGGGGAAATCATTTTCTTTCGAATGCTGTATAGCGCTACACAAGAGACTACCGGCGAATCCGCAATGAATCGTTGAAAAAAAACGGCGGGGCTTATGGGACAACCTAATATTTGGCAACAGACAAATTAAAAGCAGATAAATAATTGAAAATATTAATTTATATTAGAGTGAAAATTTCCATCCTAAAAGCGAGGATAATTTTGTAGCTCGTCGAGATGGGTAATTTGGTCAGTAGTGTGGAAAGAAAAGTTTAAGAAATTTTTAAGGGCCTGTGGGATGTGCGGATTATCAATTTACTTTCAGTCGTTGGGTGGTTTAGGATTAGGGTCAAAAAATGACCTAAAAAATCTTCTTTCGAGTGAGCCGGTATGTATGATACAAACAATATCCGTTGAAGGAAGAGTTTAAGTTACACTAGGAGTCTAAATTTCTTCAAATTTCGTGTACAGAGTGCTTTTTGCACGACAAGTACGATGGTTTAGAGAATTTGAGAGGTGCTTTCTAATTTTTAAGGTTTCTCTGTGTGTATTTCTAATAGACGACAAAGGATAAAGGACGGCGTAACTCAATCGCTTCGGAAAGCGCCATGCATTCTAGCACTACGGGATATCGCGTATTTTCAATGGTTTGCTGTGGCCAGCCGATGAACAAGCCAGCACTTTGCCTTTCCCAGACAAGATTTGTGCGAATTCACCGATCCCGGAGGAATGCAGGGCTTGGTTGATGTGGGCGACAAATCCGAACCATGAACATAGTATCGGGTACACACGACAGTCGGCACATCCTCCGACTGTGCTACACGCGGTGTTCTATACTCTTACATAATACTCACTGTATTTTGGAGGGGCGCGTGTAGCGCAGTCGAGGAGGCGCCGGCTGTCGCGTGCACCCGATACCAGGTTCCTGGTTCGGATTTCCCGCCCAGGCCAACCAAGCCTTCCATCCCTCCGGGGTCGGTGAATTGGTACCAGACTTATCTGGGAAGGAAAGAGCGCTGACTTATTCATCGGCTGGCCACGCAAGTCATTGTATGGCCAAATACGCATTCAAATCCCCTCCACGACATCCCGTAGAAGTAGAATGCGTGGCGCATCCCAAAAGGTATTGAGTGATGCCGTCCTTTATCCTTTTATTTTGGAGGGGCCGTCCTTTTACCGGACCATTTAATTTGCAGCGGGTTCGCTTTGCAACGGCATGAACAGACAGACAAACAGACAAAATCATCCTGATAACCGAATATAGAGCTGAATCGTGGTCTATTGTCAGGAAATCACGTGTTTATTTGAATCACGAAAATTTTTGAATTTTCTGAAATTTTTGGATTTTTGTTGATATAGACGACGGCAAATTTTTTGCTGTGTAAATTAGAACTACAATAATATTCTGCATGCACAGCATTCCTTTTAACTTCAGCCAGCATAATCAAAAATTGATAATTTAGAAACAAAAATGAAACAAATAAAACAACTAAAAGATAGCTAGCCAATTAGATAACTCATAGTCGATGGAGCAGGAGAAAAAGCAAAGGCAGCAAACGACTCCAGGGAAATATTTTAAAGTGATGATTGTCTTAAGAGGTCGAAGTGAGGTCGTGGCATGCATGGTCACGCTTTCGATTCCGTCGCTAAGGGCGTTCGTAATACTCATCATTCTCGAAGGAGGAGTCGGCACTCGAGTCTCCAGGAATGGTTCCACGTCTTCATTGACATTTGAATGACTGACGTATTTGGCGACAGGCTCATGCGTTACTACGGAGAAAGCCACAAAAAAGTTTTCTTGCAGAAACGGCATGAGATTATTTCCAGCCTAGGTTTATATTTTTGGAGTCTTAAGAATATTTAGAACATTTGGAAAATTTATTGAGCCAAAAGTGGTACAAAATGAGTTGGGCACAAAAGGTTACTGGAAAAGCTGACTTTCTAAAGCTTGGCAAAAGCGATTTCTTCTACGAGTTGCATAAAGCAAAGTGTTTTTCCTCATCAAAGCGATTTAGTAATGCATTCACTGAAGAAATATTATATATTCCATCAAAATATCGTCTACTCTCTTTTAAACTAATTTGTAAAGTTTTTCGACAAAATGTTACCGAGTAATAATGGTAAGGAAACTTACAGATCGCTGCAATATTGGAACTCGACGACTGATCGCTATTCTTTCCAAAGTGCTTATTTTAGTACCTGTAGAACTGTCGTAGAAATCACGTGCAGATGTCCTTTCGCCATTCCTCATCCGCCTTGTGAAGGCGCTCCAAGGTCACCTATACTCCAAAAGGCATTTTATATAGGATGGAGAGAGCAACGGGAAAGATATTGTTTGTCGAAACATCTGTACTCGAATGTATACGAAACAGTAGTACACTTCATTCCGGAGAGGGAGCATGAGCGAAAACAACGAAGAAAGAGTACAAGCAGTGCTAATATTTTAAGTCGTTGCATATGAAACGGCCGATTTTGTCTGAAATTTTGGCACATCATATCTTTGCCTGGAAGCAATTATATTAATCGAAATAGGCACCATTATAATTAATACACTTTTCCCAAAGCAACAATAGCTTGTACATTTTATCATTGTAAATAAAAATCAGAACTACGAGATTTAATAAAACATCTTTGTTGCATTCAGTGGACTCAAGAACTGCACAGGGACCTCGATATCAAACATTCTAAGTATGAAGTTGGTACACCAATCGAGAATCAGCAAAAATATGTACTAAGTTTTATTATATATAAAACACGCGCACTAAGATAATATGCAAAAAATGAGATGCATGTGGGGAGGCTGACGACGAGATTCCTTAGACTAGGCTCCCTTTGCCGGTGTGAAATAGTAGCGCATTTATCACTGAACTAAAGATGAACCAACTCCCAGGGAGTTTAATAATTTAAAATCCGACCTCTACAAACGGGGGATTCCGCCGGAAGAGGGTAGCAGGAGACGAAGTGGACAACGAAAATGCGACGAAGTCACGAAGCGACGAAGTGACGAACTGACGAACTGCCTGATTCGGCAACGCCGCGGTAGTAGGACCGAGCCGGTCGATGGGGATAATGAGTTGATTTGCGCGGTCAAAACGGTGCATTGCTTCGCGTATGCCACAATCATCATGGTTGCTGAATTCCTTACCTTCACATAACGATCTAAATGCTTTATCGGAACGGTAGGGGACAGATCTGGTGAATATGCTGGGCGTCGCAGAGTTTCGTATACCATTTCATCCAGTTTCTGGACAACAATTTTTGAAACGTGCGGGAGCGCGTTGTCATGCAGTAGGATTGGGCCTCTTCAATTTACTAATGCCGGCTAGTTTTCAATCAACTTCTGGTGAATCACTGCAGTTTTAGCGCAGTACTTTTCCGCTGTGATAATCTCTCCAGTGTTCGAGAAATTGTAATGGACTACACCAGCCATTGTCCACCATGCCATCACCATGGTCTTCTTTGAGTGGAGACTTGATCTCAGCATCTCCTTGGGACTCTCATTCTTGTCCAGCCACGGTGCAGAGCGATGACGACAGTCACACAAGATCCACTTTTTGCAGCATATCACGACCTTCTCCGAAAAAAGTTCTCTTAGATTGCGCAGCCTTAATAAAACAAAGGTGTCGTCAGCAACTGCCCGGCAGGTCAGTTCGTGCGGGATCCATTTATCGAATTTTTTTACTGTTCCTATCCCATTTAAGTGGCAACTGATAGTGCCGCCTTCAGCGCCCAGTGGCTGTGCTTGTTCTTTCACAGTTTGACGCGGATCCGCTTCCGCCATGGTTTTAAGCTAGGTCAGCGTTAAGGAGAGATGGCAGCCTACCTCGATCTTCGGCTTCGAGACTTTCATCTCCATCTGATCGAAACCTTTCGAATCAGTGGCGACTTGTACGCTCGTTAACGGTTTCCTCCCCAGATGCAATGTTGATATCACGAGCTGCGGCCGCGGCATTGCGTCCACTTTTCCATTCATATAAGTAGAGCACCCGAGTATTACGTTGAGTCATACTGTAAAAACGACGTCAAGAACCCGGAAAGAAGCAACCATGTCACAATGGCTATAAATGGTAAGAAAGAGGAGAAAGCTTTCAAAAGCTTTCTACGGGGCCTGAAGCGGGAACATTCGTTGCCATGAAAAATCGACCAGAAATTGAGGTGGAAAAATCGGCAATTTCATATGCAATGACATAATAATTCTAAAGGTGATTTTTACAGATGACCAATTAGACCTTGTATGTCGGTAGATATTGGTCTAATGTAACATATGCACCAATCCTTTTTTGTTCCGCATATTCCGACATTTTGCTCCAAGAGATGCTATAGGCCCCGTTTATACTTCCGACGCCGAGCGACGCGACGGCATGTAAAGTAGCCGAATTGATCGATCGCGTCGCTTAATCAATATGGCCACTATACGTGGCGCCGCGTCGCTCGGCGTCGAAGTATAAACGGGGCCATATCTGGTAAAACAGCTGTTTTAACCTAAGTGCAGCCCTCTTTCGCGATCAGCCTTTATTTTGCAGCGACTCGGACGGGAGTTTTTCTACCTCCCTCCTCTAAGCTTGTGCGTTTTGCAAAATTTGTGCTCTCCGGCATTCTCGCTTTAAATGTGCAAAGAGGATAGGTTTTTGTGAAAACCAGAATGTTGTCAGTGCCCTGCTCAGCTCTCCTGATTCTAATTGCTAGGTATTAACTTCCGTATTAATTTTTCCGCAATACGATTATCGATTATCCCAGTGTTTATCTATAACATTTTGAGCGAGACGTTAGGAGAGCACTACTTAGTTTTTACTAACAGTGACGATACTATAAATTCAAGAGGTAAAAATATTTCTGCCCGAGCTAAATCGAATCAAGGTGAATTGCAAAAAGAACTGTGCTGTTGTTGTAACAGCTGTTTTACCAAATATCGACTAATATGTCAACCACAATGTCGGCAACTACAGAATAAAAGCTGGATTGCTGCATGTGCCATATACAATAACCTATTATCAGGATATTGCTCTTCTGTTATAACTACCTTCAGCATGAAGTTAGCAATGCTTCGGCTGTTTCTCTTCGTCAGTGCCAGGTTGTTGGACACTGCTAGGGTGAGTGTTGAAGAAATTTTCGCGAACGGATCACCCGGATACAAAGTAAAGGATGCCTTCTATAGACCAAAAATGTAATTGTCTCTACTTTCAAAAGCACAACATGCTGATTTAGGTTATAAACAATGCCAGCGTTCTTCAAATTAGAGAGCAATTTGACGGAATGAAGAAGAAGCTCATGGAAAAGCTCAAATTATCTTCCGAGGCGAAAGCGGCGTTTGAAGAAAAAATGAAGGTATCCATTTGCAGCTATCCGGAAGAAAGAATAAGTTTATTTGATTCAATTTTAGCGATTGCTTAACATCAAGAAAGACCGCATTCAAGCCGTAGGAGACTCCATTGACGAAATCAACCTCAACAAGAACGTTTCCGAACTCCTCTACCAAGGCGACATTGTTCTTACACAGTATGTCTGCAAAACTAGTTTACTGTAGCAGGTCCTCAGCTCTAATACTACCTTATTTGGAGAACCCAAGCTGATGAGATCACGGCTGATATCGAGGAGGAGGCCAGCAACCGTACAAAGCGGCAAGCTTTCAGAGACAAAAACTATCCGAGAACTACATGGCAGAACGGAGTGTACTACTTTTTCGACTCGAATGCAAGTTAGCTCGAAACCAACGCATTAGCCAGCTCATCCCACTTAAGCCTACAGGCAGTGTCCTATGGAATTTAGGTCCTCTGGTTAAAAGTGTCTTTAAAAAGGCTACTGAGGAGTGGCGAAGGGACACCTGCATTGACTTCTACGAGAGCTACACAGGTGTACTGCAGTAATAAAGCGGTCCCTACAAGAAGAGTAACAAACGATTCTTATTGCAGCGCCCAACAAAATACGGGTCTTCATGGAGGGTGGATGTTGGTCATACGTTGGTAGAACGGGTGGAGAGGTACAGGACTTTTCCCTTGGTCAAGGTTGTGAGTCGGTAAGAGTTTAGAAGTTTACATCGAAAAGTAATGTCGACGAGAAAAATGACCAACGTTTCTAGGTGGGAACGGCCGCGCATGATCTAGGTCATGCACTCGGTCTTTACCACACGTAGTCCCGATATGATCGTGACCAGTTCATAACTGTCAACGTGGCAAACATTAAGGTGTGTTGTTGCTCGCAGTTGCTTTTCCACATAATCTCGCTAGGTGATTCTTTCAGCCAGATTGGGTGAGCCGATTCACGAAGCAGACCACGTTCACCAACGATAATTATGGCATAACTTATGACCCCGGCAGTATCATGCATTATGGGGCAATGAGGTTCTAATTTATTATCAAAATTACAGCCAGTTCTTACAGCCGCCCCCATTATGTGTCTATCGGGCGTATGGTCTGTCACATATATGCATACAGCTGGCTTAGGATAATTATCTTCGTTGGCACTAAGTAGCATTTATTACACAGGCCCTTCCTTTTTGCGGTGCGACATGACTCCTGAGCATACTGTGGGCAAGTTTCCGTTTAGTCGTTTTTGTAGTGAACATGTTGCCTGTGTGTTGGTGTTCCTGCCCTACCTAAGCCCTATTCCCTTGAAGTCCACACTCACTGATGGTGATTCTTCCTCTCGACGCGCTTGCTCTATTTAGAAGGCACTAAGTTTTTTTTCATATTTTCTTTAGTTTTCTCCTTTCATTGTTGTCTTGGTTTCTTCGTTTGCTTACAAGCATGATGTTTAGGCACATCCTTAGGGTGTATTCATAAATAAATAAATAAATAATTTAGAAAGCAATTGTTCCCTTTGCTCAGGTGGCAGATCGCAGAACAATCTACCTGATTTCAGTGCGACTTAGAACGGAAAACCTTCCATGCTCCCTCATGACTCGTCTTACGAGGAAACTCTTGGATCGCCTATAATTTCATTCTACGAAAAGCTCATGCTGAACACTCACTACGAGTGCATGAGTACGTGAAGGATTTCAGCTGTAAACTCCAATTACACACCCGGGATCAAGCTTACGTCCTTTTCCAGAGAAATGTGCTGGGCGAAGTAATATGTGTAAAAACGGAGGATTCCTAAATCCTCGCGACTGTACCAAATGCGTATGTCCAAGCGGATACGGAGGCGCTTTCTGCCATCGTCGAGTATGTCCATTGGCTACATCTGCAGTCGCCCTACTCTTCCTGCTGGATGAAGATGATGTTCTATCGCTTCAGCCTCCAGGATGCGGTGCCGAGCTCGAGGCAAAGACTCAGCCTCAAACTTTGACTGACAGACTCGGCAACAAGCTCGCTGGCACGAATCCCAGAGAAGACTTCATGTTCTGCAATTATTGGACTAAGGTGCGTTTGAAGGCGTTCTGCACACAATTGCTCATACAAACTCACTGATCATTTAGAAATCAGGCTATCCTTGTTATTTACAACAAACTTAAGGCACCTGTTGGCTCAAGAATTGAAGTGAAGATCAAGAGTTTTTCAAAAGGAGTGTCCGTTGATGGGTGCACGTACGCGGCGGTGGAAATTAAGACGCACAAAGACCAGAAGCTTACTGGTTACAGGCTAGTGATGATATGAACGCGACTTCTATGCAGCTCACCAGACAGTGTGCTCCAACGCGCTTAGTTCAGGTTCTGCTCCGACCAAGACGCCGGTGTTTCTCTAATTTCTAATTCCAATCTGGTTCCGGTTATAACGTACAACAGAATTTATGAGACACAAACGATCTTGGAATATCGCATTGGTAACACGCTCAACGCTTTCTGAGAAAAGTTTGTGATTCATCATCGTTTGAATTACAGTCTATTTAATATTGACGCTTAAAGTTGTGTTTTTTATTTTTCATACTTTTAAGTGTTTTAACAAAAGTTCTTGACGTTGCTGCACACGTGTTAAAGGAGAGCAAACCACTTCGTGCCAGGGCATTTGGTTGTAGGGGCCGTCGCAATCATTGCGCCTAAAGCCGAGATGTGTAGGGATCGGTGTTTGCCTTCCTGTGCTGATTTACACCTTCACGTTCCTCCTCTTGCAAATAGATGGCTTTTTTGTCGTCGTCTCCGTCAGAGCCTTTCGAAGTCGCAGGAACATTAGAAGCATACTATTTGGAACACTGCTTCCATATCTGAGCTTCTAACGTTGACGTCGATATCGAATGTGTACTTGATTTATAATTACACAAAGTCTATATTAATTAATCATTTAATATCTATCGACTTTGGAATATGTGAACCATAGTTATGAGTTTGATCAACTATCATGTTGAACCTTCCCCTGCTAAGCAACTGGCGGATCAAACTCGAACTCAGTCACTTTCGTCAGTTACAATTTCCTTTAGACTTTGTCACGTTTGGTGTGGGGTTCCGCTCTTTTGGTTTGAAGACGCTAATTCTCTCGCTCAAATGCCGTATGAACCACGTTTAGCCAACGTTAAGGGACGTTTTCAGAGGGTTGCACAGACGTATTCTTCCTCCGATTAAGCCTCATCAGGAAACTATCTCAACGGTAGGTCGAAACCGCCTAAGCATTGTATGTGGGCAGAATCGCCTCTCTCTGGGAAACAACAAAACGCAAATGTCTCGACCCCAATACAACTCCGCACGGAGTTAGGGACGACGGAAATTGTGCCGTTGGCAGCATTGGCCCTATGCCTGGAGGCGGAGGGCGGGCTCAAGCTGGATGGAAACAGCGATGACGAGCGAGCGATGGTGGCGCAGTGCGTAGAGGGACAGCGTAATCCCCATAATCGCCGTTTCCAGCCAACTTGAGCTCGCCCTCCGCGTGCAGGCATATGGCTAACACCGCCAACGGCCCAACTTCTGTCGTCCCTAACTCTACGCAGAATTGTATTGGGGTCGAGATATTTGCGTTTTGTTGTTTCCCAGAGAGAGGCGACTCTGCCCATATTGCCCATATACAACACTTGGGCAGTTCCGACCTACCGTTGAGATAGTTTCTTGGTCAGACTTTTGGCCTTCTCACAGAACCACTCCGTGCTTTTTGTGTGCTGTAGTATAGGTCTCCCGTGTTGGAACTTTAGATACCTCCATACAGTCGACACCGCTGAGATCATTTAATCTTAAGTTTGGCACAGGAATGTCTCGAATTTTTTCAGCTTTGTAGGAGATTTTTGTATCTCTCAATATGTTGTACTCCAAGGGTGGCTTACATTGAAGAGAAGGGATTCGCGCACAATTTCGTTTATTGAAGAAGGCATTATATAACCAGCAGATTGAATCTTTTAAAGTTTTTCTTAATACTTTCTTACTACAGTTAAAATAATGATCTCTTGCAGACAGATTACGTATGAACGACGAGTTCATTTTTCGCAAAAAATTTCAGGATGTCATGAAAACGACACATTTTCTACCTCAAAGAGCGGCTTCTTGATCTCTACTGTGCTCCGTAAGATTTTGAATGTTAATTGCCAATGGCCATCTTAAGTTATCAATGTTTTTATGTTTCAATGCCAAGGAGGCAGAGGGCCACGAAAATGACGGCAACGATAAATATCAATTATTGTGAACGATGTCGAGCTGCAAAGATCTGCTGCTTTCAAATGGCTGGGGTTATCTACTCACAACAGCGGGGGCCTATTTTGCTAGAGCAGCCGTCACTTAACTGTGCGCAGGTCAAACTGGGAACAACTACTGGCTACTCGACAGGGAAGCTACCGCTTGTTTGCACTGCATCACTGCCCAATGAAAAATTTTGGTGGTTCATTTATCGCCACACTTGCACTTTTGTTATTTGTAGAAACAGAGAATTCCTAGCTACAGAAGACAGAAAAAAGGACAACATAACAAAATCACAAATAAGCTAAACACGCAAGGATAATTTTTCCAGCGGCGTCATAACTTGTATCACATGATAGGATCCAGATTCAAAAATTTCATTACTAACAAAAAGGATTGGCTGTAGTTGTAATGACCACACTCTTGTCCAGCATAATTCGCTTCTTGTGCCTGTGCCATGTCGAAGAGTTGTCGACAGCTAAATATAACCATTCAAGGCATCGCGCAACATAATGTTTTAATGAGATAAATAAACCTCCACGAAGTTCTCACCTGATCGTAGGAAGAACTTGTCTGAGCTGGATTGAGTGGCATAAAAAGCAACTCCGAGTTGGGGCGTATCTGTGATGGAAGTAAAACTCTGAGTACCCCCCTGTTTTGATCTTTTTGAATTTGGAGCTTCTGGAATGTCAATCGTTATAATAGGCTCGTTGTTCTACGTCACACCCGTCGCTGTAAAAGCGGTACGCTTACGCAAAATGCATATCAGCTAAGCGCGCTTCTCCAGAATCAGCACAACTAGGATTGACCTCACTGTAAGGCCTCGTCCAAAGCGCTCGGGCAGCACTCATAGATGCGATGCGATCCTCGCGTCTCTTCTGCGAGAGGGAAGGTGCGATTCACATTATTATTGCCGGCGCCGCTGATTTCGCGCCGATTCGGCGCCAGCAGAGACTGTCTGCACTCTAGCCTTTCGCGGCGGGGATCTAGAGTAACTCACCGTTCTCGCAGCCAAAGCGTGTGTGGGGCTTTGAGATGTGATGTTCGCTCCACAAAGTGAACCAACACCGCGCGAGGACTCGACGTTTTTTGATCGATATAGGAGTTCATCGCTACGTCTTGTCGCGTTGTTGTTTTGAACGTCCCCTTTTATACCGGAGCAGCGCGATTGCAGTTAGAAATCGGGGGGGGGGGGGCGACGCGCGGCCATGAGCTTCTGCGTGCTACTACGAACTGTGCTTCACCGGAAGAGGGAGAGAGGAACCGGCCCACAGTACAACGGAAGAGCTCGATGCAAATACCACAGTTAAATAATTGAAATTCTTTTGAATTGAATTGGGTGAGTCGGAGGAGGTGGGTGTCAGCTTTCGCGTGCACCCGATACCAGACTCCTGGTTTGAATTTCCCGCCCAGTCTTCCATTTCCCCGGAGTCTATGAATATGTGCCGATTTTGCCTGGAAAAGATAAAGCACTTGCTTGCTTATCAGCCTGCTACAGTAAGTCATTGTAAATACGCAAAATATTTACGAAGCTGTAAAGCTAAATACGCATTCAAATTGCCTCAACAGCATCCCGCAGAATAGAATGTGTGGCGCATCCCAAGGAAGTTTCGTTGAAGCCCTCCTCTATCCCTTGTCCTTTACAACGTCTAACATTGACCAAATAAGATTTCCGCGTCTTTCTTGAATCACATAATTAGGGTTATTTATTAAGTCCTTTTTACTTATTTACTAAAAAGGCTGCATCACATAGTAAGCAGCAATGAGCACTGCAAAGAAAAAGTAGGTTAAAATTAGAAGATAGGAAGCAAAATCCAATTTCACGAGAAAGAAATCAGGAAGTAGTAAAAAAGTCACGTCCGGACTTTTCTAGTTTTAGCTTTAATGGTTCTGAAGATAGCGAAACAAATAGTTGCCTGGTGGTGCTTAGTCAGGAGTATAGGATGGATGTGGCAATAATTCCCAATTGAGTTCTGTTAATTTTTGACGGGTTATCGAAAAGGTGTGGGGTTATCATTATGGAACATCACGCCTTTGCGATTGGCCAGTTCAGGGCATTTTTCCTTGATTTCCTCGTTAAATTTCGATAGATGACGACAGCAGTCAATTTATTGAATAGTTTGATTTCCTGGAAGCAGCTTAAAGCATACTGTACCCTAATCCAACCGCACAGAAAGCATGACTTTCTTTTTGTGAATGTTTGCTTTGTATTTCAATTGCGGGGGGAAGCGCATTTTGCTTGACTCATGATTTCGGGCCACGCTATCGTGAACAATCCATTTATCATCACCAATAATGATGCTTACTAAAAATGTCTCGCTTTGGCTACGCTTCAACAAAGATTCAGGTATGTTAATGCTTTGGTGAGGTGAGTTTCCTATAGTTCGGGAGGATCCGAAATATCAGGCCCCCCACCACGACCTAGAGGTGCACTTCTGAGGACCAAAACACAAAGGACATAGAGTATGATTCACCACGGTGGCGAAGTTTCCGGCTCCCCATCGAGTCTGCCACGGTTGATCGCGCCGCGCCGCGCCGGCGGCGCCATTCGCCGAATGCCGAAACCTAAATTCCGTTGTTTTGCGACGGCGGAGTATATAAGCGATGCGGCACATCGAAAAATCGATATTTATACCGACCATCACGCCGCGCCGCGCGTCGGCGCAAGTATTAAAGGCGTCTAAAGGATGATGGTGGTAGTAACAATAAGAAGAGGATCATATGCTAATAATTGTTGAATCGATATCGTAAGAGACTAATCCTTCTTTTGCTCTATAAGTCCCGTCATTGAATTCGGCATAGACTATTTGGTGAAACAGCGTGTAGCGGCAAGCACCAGCTGCCGCAACTTTTTCATGAGTTTCCCACACGAGGGACCTCAGACGGGCAAAAATAGTGCATTCACAGCTCGCTTACAGGGTCTTCTCTGTCGAAAACAGAAAGTACACGATGTTTGACATGTAGAAGGACCGCCCTCGCGGTCTCAGTCTCGTTGAGTTCCTCTGCTCTTGTAGCCCTCTTTTAGTTGTACAATTACGAATAAACGGATTATTAATTAATTTTTGTGGCAGAGACAATGGAAGCCCATACAAAATTTCTGGTGCATCGGCCATTTACCAGGCACCAACATTGAAGTCCCGCGTGGCATCTCCAAATCAGCTTGTTCTCCATCATAAGGCTAAGAACCGCTGATTTTCTACAGAAAAGAAAACTCAACGCTGAATAACAACAAAATGAGTAAAATCACCCTACTCCTTCAAACTCTGGAGGATGAATCGACTATCCTTAAAGAAGTGGTTGAATATTACAAGGCCACCACAAAACCTAATAAACCACCTACAGAGGTTCAAGAAATCCTGCCAGGAATAACTATGTCAACTGCAAAATGCACCAGAAAACGTCGAATAAAAGCTGTCTTCAATGCAAGATGTTTACCAGAACATAATAAACACTTATTCAGAAGCCTCAAAAGGAGAGAAAAAGAAATACTAGAAGAAATAGAGGAACTTAAACAGAAAATCAACTTCCGCATGCTTAAGCAAGAAGTCGAAACCGTAGTGATGGCTCTAAAGACCAGAACTCGAGAAGTGCAGATTCAATGAGAAATTCTGCAAATTACTAGTACCCAACTGGTGGAAAATAACCCTGAAATTAGAAGAGGCCACGATAGTGTGGAAGAATATGATCAAATCGATCTATGTGGTCTACTTCAAAGTAAGCGACCGCCGACGCAGCAACAGACGACAGCTCACTCGGATTTTGACTCGCATGAAGACCAAGAACAGGTGGTGGCGCATCACCGGCGCTGAAAATGAAGTACCCGCAAATCAAACTGCCGCATTTTGATGGATAAACGATTCATGGGATGAATTCTGGGACGTATGTTCTCTCATAGTCGATCAAAATGCACAACTAGGAGAATTGGGGAAAATTCTCTACCTTAAGGACGCCATACGCGGGAAGGCTCAGAATGCCATCAGAAACATCCCAATGAAGGCTTCCAATTAGTCTGATTGTGGATGTACTACACAGAAATTGAAAAATTTCCTTATGAAATTATAAAGGACTGTATGAAAAGGGAAACAGAAGGCTCGCAGTTGACCGTAGGCATACTGCTGGAGGAGCTCGGCGAGGAAGTTTCTCCCAGAGCGCGTTTCGAACGCCGATTCGAATCGCAGATGGGAAAGAATCAACCAATACCGACTCCTCACGACGCCTGAGACGCAGAACAATGCCTGTTTTGCCGCAGATTCAACCATCAAACCAAGGAGTGCCGCACTGTACGGACTGCAATCGATCGCAAAAACGCACTGAGGGGTCAGCCAGCATCTTAGAAATGCTTTGCACGGGACCACAGGAGCCGCAATTGCTCTCCTAAAGGTTGCCCCAAATGCAAAGAAAATCATTATATCACACTATGCGTCCGACAACCTCAGGAAAAGGGTAATCAACCAGAGAACCAGAGAATAGTAAGCTTCTTCTCTCTACCTCTGAAGACGAAAACCAAGCCTACTGAAGTTAGTACCAGCCGCAGCCAATCCAGCTTTACTGTGGTGGATAAAAACCAACCATCTGCAACTCCTGAACAACACGAACATAAGGAAAATCTAACGGATGGCAGAATCATCGAAAAACAGGATGTTCTTATGACTGCTGAAGCCAGGATAAGGAACAATCACACAAATTCCTTTGAACATGTGCTGATCTTGCTATACTTAGGAGCTCAATGCAACCTAATTGAAGCTAGTCTAGCCAACGCGCTGGAGCTACAACAAGGTGAACGTTATCAATGCACAATGCATGGTATCTGGGGAAGCAGTGAGATTTAATTGACTCAACAGACATCTGCCATTTTTAGAACGAGGCTAGGAAACACCATTTTCTTCCTCGAAAACACCATCCCCTTTTAGTTGTACAATTACGAATAAACGGATTATTAATTAATTTTGTGTCGAAGGCAACGGAAGCCCACACACAGTATAACAGTTTTTTCCTGCTACCATACGCCTTGCTTTCTAACCTATGGGAAATGCTATGATCTAGAGGTGATTTCAGCATAGCTTTTTATGAGCAATTTTTTTCATTCCTTCTGATTTCGAAACAAACCAAACTTCAGTCGGCAGCGACTGATGGTAACACGTTGCGATATTTATGAGCTAATTACAACAATAATGCGGGAAAATGGGTAAACGATTTCATGTTTTTCAAGTTTCAGTTTTTTCTTCATTAAATAGCATAAGCTCAGTGGTACAGCGATGGTATTAAACTCGAAAATCAATTCGCTTCGTAAAAGCTTGGTCAGTTCATGTGCTTCGAGCAAGACTATCGGAACTTTCATAGCACGCTGTGAAACTTGAAATCCGAGAAAAAAACTAAAAAGTAAAACATCGCCTTCTAGCATACTATGGTTTGGTTTAACGTTCACAATTATGCTGCCACCTGACTCTGCAGCATCAAACGCCCACGGAAAAAACCCATAATACCCACACACAATAAGGCAGGTATACAGAATCAACACCCACGCAACATACATGGGACACAACCTGCGTAGTGACCTGGAAATATCTGAGTGGATCACACAACCCCTCCGGCTAGACACATGGCGACTCTATGAGATTTGTTACGATACATATTTAGCAGCAAATACCGTACATAGGACTGGAGTAGAGAACAGTTCCAGAAATGCTCCCCGATCGTGATGAACGGATTTTCCTGAGGCCATGGAGTGAGCGCAGAGCTCAATATACCGCACGGCCCTCTCCTGGTACTGTTACCCATTCTACTGAGCAGCGAAGACGTATTGCAGAATCGGGGGTCCACGGCGGTCATTCGGCAGGAAGGGAATACAGCCGAAAGACGGCTATACTCCCATCCTGCCGGATGACATCAGAGTCTAACTTCGCACCTAGAGAGCACGTACGATCGATATCGACTGGCAGATCAGTGTAGAGTGAGAACTACAAAAAACCAAAAAATGGGAGAAATACCTTAAGCGTTACACTAGTGAAGTCATATTTGCACGCATTTAGCAGCGTTAAGTTAACAACTGTTTCCACGTGAAGATCACAGCGCGTTGCGTTCATAATGTTCAATTTCAGTGAAGTAAGCAGCAACTCCACGCAATGGGACATATAGCTTCGCTTGGATCAGGCTACTCGAAGACCTTGTTACGAATCTCTGGCAGATGATGTCTGTATGCTTAACGAGACGGATATTAAGGAGGATCTCACCTTTTCATCTAGACGTGAACAAAATTCTCGCTAGCTGACAAGTCAGGCATACTTCGTCGTCGACGCACAATTTGCTGTCGATATTGCAAGCAATATTCTCATATCACCGCCTGCATTTGCTTTCAGCAACCACTGAATGACATATGTAGGAAAATTTGCTATAATTTGAAAACGATAACACGAATTAGAAGATTGAAGTGACCTTTATGCAACTCAAGGCGGTTGGTTGGTTATGAGCAGAAGCACACGAATACGGTGTCACTAATCGAAGATGATGTAGTCTGAAAAGAATATCTACATAATGCTTACAATGCCTTCAAGCTGCATACTTTTTATATGGAACTGAACTAATTTAAAACCCAACTGGGCACCTCCTCAAAAAAAAACTGAACATATCTCTAAGTAACATGATGCCCATGAAGTTTAAGTGGGAGCGCTTGAGATAAATAGATTTTCAAAAATCATTCTGATTTTTTTTGAATTTGCAAAGCCCGACTTTATAGAGAAATCCAAGAATTATTTTCCTATTTTAATGCTTATATTTCAAAGAGCAAAAACTTTAAAAGAAAGAGGCATTTGAAAAAGGTGTAGAATGTCTGAAACACGGAATAGGTGGTTCAATTTCTTAATTCTACTGAGGCAGAAGGCTACTGACGTTAGCAAAATTTCCCTCAAACTTGAATGATTAGGTACAATAACAAGGTAGTAAACGAACGACATATGTTGCAACAATCCAACAAAAAATGAGAAACAGTGGTGTTTCATAAAAACCTTGTTTTTTGTTATTTACCCTTTACAATGAGTTTTGCAAAACAAATGTGCAAAAATCCGACAACACTTAAGCCTGAGCTCTTATGTGGTGTCTCACGGATCATTCCACGATCGTGAGCAAACTGCGATATGAACGATCAATTTTTAAACACTTTCCTTCAGTTGTGAGAAGGATTCAGTTCGATATGATAATGGTCGAGTTTAATTTGAAAAATATGCATTCTGAAAAAGTCTGATTCAGTCTTGAGTCGGATACGCTTCCAGTTTCTTGATATCTAGGAATCTCTCAACGAAATGTTTTAGTTCAGCGTCATGAAAAAGCTCCATTCAAATTTATTTGTCGAGAAAAAAAACTA
This sequence comes from Heligmosomoides polygyrus bakeri, assembly GCA_947359475.1. Lineage (NCBI taxonomy): Eukaryota > Metazoa > Nematoda > Chromadorea > Rhabditida > Heligmosomidae > Heligmosomoides > Heligmosomoides polygyrus. Next base: position 103,699,411 of record OX375865.1, read on the forward strand.
GAAAAAAAACTCGTTTCAAAGCGCAATAAGGCAGCAATCATTTAATGCATTAATACATTTTTATCTGTCTAGCAATGTGTAAATGCTGTTCATTTGTAGCATCAAAGCAAGGATATGTTGTGTTGTCTCCAATTCTTTTAGCTGTATTGTCTAGAAGTGTGAGACTCCATGCAAACAGAAATTTTGCCATCAATCGATGAACAGTCGCGACGTCTCAGACGGAGGCATAGCGCAAGCTCTTTTTTGTCACCAAAAAATTGCAGCCTTTTTGCAGTTTAAAATATTCTTTAAGCCACTATCTTCAAAATGAAGATTTTAGAAAATTTTGCACAGTGCATTCAGTTATTGTATAGGTGAATCAAACTTCAGTGGAAGTCTAATAAATTTTTCCTCGAACAAAAAATTATTCTAACCTTGGACACATTTGCTTAAGCCTGGTGCGGCTGGTAGAGAGGCTATATTTTGTTAGAGGATGTTTTGTTGCGATCAAAACTCTTGCGCCAGGCGGGACTCGAACCCGCATCTCCTGCTTTCCGGGCAGCGATGTTCGCCTTACACATCATGTAAGGCGAACATCGCTGCCATCGTGTAAGGCGAGCATCGCTGCCCGGAAAGCAGAAGATGCGGGTTCGAGTCCCGCCTGGCGCAGAGTTTTGATCGCAACAAAACATCCTGTAACAACATATTCTAACCTTCTTTTAAAGTCTCTAGTTTAATGCAAAAGAAACTCGTTTTCATTTGGAAAACTTCAGGACAAAGCCGTTAGGATTGTTTAGCAGAGTGTCCAATCTGACGTAAAAAGTGTTCAGTTTTGCGTAAAAATTGTACATATTTTTATGCAATGTAATGTGCTCATGACTCACCAGTCTCAAGTCGGGTACCTTCTCAGATTTTTTTTGCTTCTTTGAGGGCTTCTTCTTGGCTTCTTCTATGGAGGCTCCAGTCAGATGAGGGAAACGATACATCGCTTTACAATCACGAGGCGACAATGCTCGGGAAAGCCAGCTGTAACCTCAACCTGAAGCAGTTAAATTTGATATCGATCCGCTATCTCAATAAAAATGTATATCCCTTCGAGGAACAAATGATCTGTAAGCTGTCGGAGAGATGGCCATCGCAACAGGTAGTGGATCCCTCTAAAGCGAGGACCTCCTCTCTTGTCCACAGAGACGTTTCTTTCGAAAGTCTTTGGTTTTTGGTTTTCCGTTGCTCTTTAGTCGTCGCCCGCTCTAAACTTCTTTAAGTAAGGATTATCAAGTGGATGGACATCAACCTTTATCCTCATTTCCAATCGCAGTTTTCAACGTAATGATGAACGGTTTTAAGGTTTTGGCTCTTTTGCGTAACTCTCCAGGCACTTCGGTGCTGTTTTGTTTTGTTTCATCAGAAGCGGCCTTCTTCTCATACTGATGAATGTCTCGCTTTCGAGTAAACAACTAGCTCTAAGGAGCCCAGTCGCTGGCACTCCTGTAGTTCTTTCAGCCACCGTGAATAGTCCTTGCATTTGTTAAGTGGTTTGACGAGTGTCGGGGATGAACATCGGGTCGATGATAGTTGAGAACTGCACTAACAATAAGCTCAGGCCAATGAGAGAGTCAGCGCTGGTGTGGATGTCCGGTTCTGCATTCCCTTCAGAAGGGCTATTATCTCATCTGACAATCGGTTCGAAGTGGTCGCGGTGACTTGTCACATGCAGCTTCGAAGCCGATCTGAAGACTATAGCCGTCCTAGTGCCGGAAAAGCACGACGGTCAGTCCCCCAAAAAATTCTAAAAGATGAATACATTTCCAAAGAATGGCTTTTAAAGCGGTTAAATATCTAATAAGGAGTTGTAATAGAAGAAAGTTAGCGGACCTTTATCTGCTTTGAAAAATGCTCTATGAGACTAAAGCAAGTTTTCTTCGTTGAAGTTGACCACGGGCAGTCAATTATCGCCATAACCTCGCACATATATGGCGATCTCCAACAGGTGATGTCTTGCTGGCTATGCTCAGCCTGGACTATCCCTTCTCCGATCCTTAGTTCTCGCTTATTGAAGCTTGCCTTTCTCTCCAATGGGTTTGTTTCTTCGAACCGGAACAGTTTCATTTACTTCGAACAAGTTCGAGGTGTTTTGGAAAAGCTATGCAAGCTTTCTTTCTGCATAGTTTCGGGGGTTTCAGCTGAGGTAGAGTCAGGGAAAATCCGAGGCACGAAATTGTTTGCTTCATTAAGTAAGAAGGCTACTCAAATTCAGACAAAAACGCACACGAAAAGCATCCAGTCTTGAAGAAAATATACCAAAATTCGATCAACAAGCACAATCAGAAACTAAACAAGATAAAAAAAGAAAAAGAAAGAGAAAAGCAAGGCACTTGTCGACAATATGGCCTACATATGAATGGGGTAGGAGACGCACTCTGAAGCACTCAGGGTTCAGTCAATGTATTAGGTCGTTGCATATGAAATGGCCGATTTTGCTACCTTAGATTCTAGTCGATTTTTCGTGGCTAAGAATGTTCCCGCTACAGGCATTGTATATAGTTCCTGAAGAAGCTGTGCTTTCTTAGAATTTATAGTCTTTGAAGCATGATTGCGTTTGTACTGTTTTTGACGTCGTTCTTACAGTTTAAATCAATATGACATTCGGTGCTCTATTTATAGTGATGGCAAAGTGGACACAACGCCACGGTCGCAGCTCGTAACATCAGCGCTGCATTTAGGAAGGATTTCGCTAAGGAGCGCACAATTCACTACTACTTCGAATGGTTTCGAACTGGAGATGAAAGTCTCGAAGATGAAAACCGAGTAGGCCGTCATTACTCCTTGACGATGACCAACTCAAAGGAGTGGTGGAAGCGGATGGGCATCAAACTGTGAGAGAGCCGGCACAGCACTTCGGCGTTGACGGCAGTACTCTCAGTCCCCACTGGAATGCTATCGAAAAGGAAGAGAAATTGGACAAATGTATCCCGCACCAACTGACCGCCGGCAGATGCTGAAGCGCCGCGACAAGGTCGCGCAATCTAAGGGAGATTTGTTTGAACAGGATCAGGACGTAAAACAAAAAATGGATTATTTACGACAATCGCTCTGCACAATGGCTGGACAAAAATGATAGTCCCAAGGAGATGCCGAAACAAAGTCTCCACGTCCAGAAGCTTCATGAATTGGATCCACATCCAGCATATTCTCTAGATCTGTTCCCTATTGTCATTTTTCTAAGCATATAGATCGTCATGTAAAGTAGAAAAAATTCAGCAACGAAGATGATGTCGAAAATGGTTTGTAAGTTTTTTGGATCTCGTAGTTCAGATTTTTATAAAAATGGAAAGTCTAAGAGGTTGTCATGTTAGAAGCAGTAATATTAATTTCACTGGTTGCTTATTCTGATTAACAAAATTGCTTCCAAGTAAAGTTATGATTTGTCAAAGTTTTCAGTCAAAATTGGCCACTCAATATGCAATGACCTAATGCGTGTATTCTTGGTGCCATGATTGTCGGGCACGTGGTTGATCGGTGCTCTGATTCGTTCTCATTATGTGCCTGTTTCCAACCACCTGTGTAGGCGACATCAGCAACTAGTACGGAAACTCAAAACTCACCTGAACGAAAAAGTTGCCTCCCTGCGTTGTGAGCGTTGTCGTTATTTTCCTCGCCCGCATCATGCTGCTCCGACGCATTCCAAATTTTCATTAACGTCTCTTCCCTTTAAACCCGCTCTGCGATTTTTCTTAATGTCGATACCTTCTACTGCTCCAGTGTAGGTGCTTGGTTTATGAACTGTCTCGGTAAGCTGTTCCATTCATTCCTGATTGAATAGGGAAGTAAGTATACCTGAAAAGGTGCCGTATTCTTACTCCAGCAAGGTGGCTGCTCTTCTATGATTTTTCACCATATCGTAGTTCCAGCTCAATGTTGCGCCTCTTCTGATCACAGAGATTCCTTAGCTTATAATTGTTGAATGATGTGTTGGAGAGCGTCAGCGCGGCATCCACATTTGGTAAGGATTTGATGAAGAGGCCGATTGCTGTGGAGTAGAGAGTGAAGTAAGGTCAACCTATCGCGGTTCTTGTCCAACCGGATGTTAGGACATCGGTAAGGGAACTAATAGCCTATCAAGTAACCGACTATCTGTTCGCTTTACGAATCGTTGGCTCCATAGCATTCGCATTCGAATTTCCCTTACGGAACTTCAGGGTTCAGATCTACTCGGTTGGCTTGCAGTTTCGTAGGCGTTGCAGGCTTCAATGCCCAGAGTTTCGGTGATCTCCAGATTTTCTTCATTGCTTTTCTCCGCGATTTTTTTCACCGCTCCGCCGTATATCCGTAGTCGTCTTTTGGTCGGTCTTCATTAGCCTTTCCTATGATTAGCGAAACTAAATAATGAAGTAAATAAACGTCTAAAGATCCAGCAATCGCTCCATTCTCGTTTATGAAAACTCGGTCTTGTTAACGGTGCATCGGCGACCATTGTGATCCTGTAGGTGCATATAGGAGAGACCAATGACGCCGTCGGCTTAGGTCTTCAAGAACGTAGGAATACGTTGTTGCACCAGTACCAGTTGAAGTTGAGCTGACTTATTTTGGATAAAATGGGCTTCCTACCTGGGCTGGGATGAGCTGTGAAAAGGGGGCTTCAACTGGTGGAGTCAACTCTGAATTAACACGGACATAAGGAGCTGAACGATGCCGATTTTTACATTTATGGACCTACTGGCATAAACCAACGGTGATCGTATTCTGGACAAACGATCCTTCCTGTGATGTAGCACAACCTTTAGAATTTTCAACACTCCAGGGCACATGATGAGGTGAAACAGCGGTCTTACCAAGGAGTCCACCGTGTTCACTGGATAAGGGACGAATTCCTTCCATGTGAATAATCAACTACGGTGGTATGAGGCGAGCTGCCAGCAGCCGAGAATTGTGGGATGACTTTGTTGAAGGGTAAATTCTCAATGAAAATGTCAAAAGTTTACAGTCTTCTTCCACGGCGATGGCGTTTGTGGCAAGGCAGGGTGCTTGGTTAGAATTATGGAGAGATCTTCTAATGAGATAGACTGATCCAAGCCTCTTCCGAGGTAACTCCAATCTTGACCGACTTCGAACTTCGAATTTTGTCGTACTTTGGGAGAGCTTCGATGTCTACCGCTAGCTCGCAAACGTCAGGGCTTTTCCAGCACTTATTCCATCCTGATCCAATCCAACGCTATTATTCTCTTTAACGATGTAGCCGTAGCCATTTCTTTAGAGTAGCTTCCTTCAATCTTCAATCTGAATCTTTCTTTCGCAGAAAAATTTCAGTGTTCTCTGGCTGAGCTGGATTGTTGAGCAGTATTAACTGCCTAAGGTAGCAGTGTTACACTTTATTGAAGATGTCACATGTAATTAAAATTGAAGAGCACAACATATGTAATACTATAAAGGCTACCCGACTACAGGAATTTTTGGTGCAGATAGAGATAAAGACGCCACCAAATAGAGAACACAAAAAAAGGTTAGAAGCATCTATTTCTACGGTTACTGCCGTTCAGCTTCGCTCTTAAAAGTGATTTCTATTCTCCGAAATAATCAATTGGCTTTCTTCATATGCGCCCTTCACTTTTCGAAAAAACTCGTGAACATTTTTAATTTTTTCATTAGTATAAATCTCACCTTCAATAGACTAAAAATTAAAATCATGAAAACATCTAGAAGTAAAGCGTAGAATTTTAGAGAAATTCTTGAAAAGGTCAGGCTGGCTGTTGCGAAATGCTTGACACCACTTGGAAATGTTCAGAGCTCACCTACTTTTGTTAAATTATTTTTGGTAATTCAGACCCAATCAAAAAGGTTGTAACGCATATCAATTCAATAAAGAGCCACCGGGGAGGAGTTATAACAAAAAGGTTCTTCTGGAGAGTTGAAAATTTTAATTTTTATTTTTTTAGATTTTATACTCTTCACTTTCACTTCACTTTACTAACTTTTAATAAAATTGAGCAAAACTTGCTGAATTTTACAATATTTTGAAGACGCTTTTTTTCTTACTCTCAAAGTGTCAATGCGCTATGTTTTCATGTATCGGCTGATAATTGGCACTGTAATTGTAAAAAAAGGATTCCCACTCTAATTCTCTTATAGAATAGGCAGCTTTTTTTCATCTCATTGTCAGCAATTTTGGCACAAGTTACGAGTGATAGTATAAACGATAACCTCCCTAAATGTTTTAAGCCCCAGATTCACTAGAAAGAGTACTCGTCGTGATGGCAAGGTGGCCCATAGATACTGCGATAAATGCCTTATTAATGCATTTTCATCTTTACTCTCTATCTTTTAGTGAATCGATAATATAATTAGGTTTAAAAACGTTTCAGAAGTGACCAAAATTACTGATGAACTAAAATTCCTTAAAATATGTGGACTGGTCGCGTATAGCGCAGAGGAAGACGTGCTGACTGTCGCGTGTTCCCGAGTCTAGGTTCGTGGTTCGAATTTCCCACCTAGGCCAACTACGCCTTCCACCCCCCACACCGGAGTTGTCGAATTGGCACCAGAATTGCCTGAGAAAGATAAAGCGCGTGACTTGTTCATCGGCCTGCAACTGCAAGTCATTCATTGTATGACCAAATACGCAATCAAATCACCTCCACGAAATCCCGTAGAATACATGGCGTACCACAGAGGAAAATGAGCAACGCAGTTCTTTGTTCTTTATTTGTGCTGGAGCTCTTTTGCATCCTCAGTATGAGTGTTCCAACAGAAAGTCTGGAATGATTGAACGCTTCTAGAAGAAAGTATTGGGAAAATTGTGCCATTTTGATACGCGCAGTATGCACTCATCTTCTTCACTTCTACCGTGGACACATGGTGTGAGCTTCACTCATAAGATAAAGAAGTCAAGATTAGCTTCTGAAAGCGCACTTCAAAAGGATAGGAAACCTCGTCGATCAACCCTTTTTAGGGTTGCGCCATGTACACCATGAACTTTAAGGACGGGTATACCTCCGCGATGTGAATGCGTATTTGGCCTGAACTATTACTATTACTACTACTACTATTATTAATATTATTATTATTATCATTATTCATATTTATATTCATATTCATACTCATATTATAATTTTTATTATTCTCCAACTTTTCTCTTCTTGGAACCTCGGCATGGTAAGTTTATGTTTGAAAACCAGATTTATTACAGAGGTGGCCGGTTGTCTGAGATCTCCGATAAATACAGTTGAAATTATTATTATTATTGTTATCAATAATAGAAATATTATTATTATATTAATATTAATCAACAATATTGCAGTGACAGGCGATGAATACGTCACTGCTTTGTCCTTTGATGAGGAGATCAATCTCTGAAGAGACAAGTCGGACGGTCATCGAGTTCTTCAACTCCCGGTTCCCCGAGTTCTGAGAAAACGGGATCGCTAATCTGCCCAGTAAATGGACCACTGCGGCGAATAACAATGGTGATTATTTTGTTGATTGACTTACATTATCATACTCTATAATAACGCGCTAAGCGATGAGTCATACTATTTATCGGCGCCGCAGCAGAAATTAGCCATAAATTAGGGGGAAAATTGGGGGGAATGGGGGGAGAGGTGGATTACGACACGAAAATAGCGAAAATACCCAGACGTCTTCTCCCTGCCTGGGAACTTCGGCCCTAAGATAATCGCGGTCGCTGAACACGAATCAAAAATGCGTTTTTAAAGTATCGATCGCCATCAATCGACATTGATCAAATTACGGTGCGGAAAAATAGCGGAAAATACCTAGACGTCTTCGACCTGCCAGGGATTCGGAAGACGTGCCAAAACGACGCTCAACGTGTTTCGGTATCAGGTAGATGTGTCGAAGACGTCGTCCCATGTGCCTGGGGATTCAGCAGGTGTGCTGAAGACGTTGTCCGCTAAGGGTGATCATTGAGGGGACCAGTACCAGTAATGGGGGATCGTTTCCCCAAGGGAGGACCAGTAGTTAGAAACCAATAGATCGCCCTATCATACTATACACGTAGGTACTGCGAGGCTTTTGTCCTCCTAGGGTGACGGAGCAATTGTATGCTTAATAAAGAAATAAAGAATAAAAGTGAAAACTCTATCAAGTCTTTCCAATGAATCCAATATGATTTTGTGTGTTTTATTTTCATTTTTTGCTGGCTCAATTCTCACCCAAGCCGACGCTGTTTTCCATCACTCGTAACCATCGAAATGGTTCTGTACAATAATGATATAATACTGTCCCTGTACATTGCGCCACACGAAGTTTTTGTGCTCTTCCTTACTGGTCAACTACCATACTGTGAAGACGACGAGAAGTCGAAGTGTCAGGCCCTGTTTAACAAAGATTCACCTGAAAACTTCGTATGGCTCAATATAAAGGATAAAATAAGGATAAAGATATAAAGGACGGCGTTACTCAATCACTTTTGGGATGCGCCACGCATTCTACTTCTACGGGATATCGTGGAGGCGATATGAATGCGTATTTGGCCATACAATGACTTGCGGTGGCCAGCCGAGGTACAAGTCAGTGCTTTTTCCTTTCCAGACAAGTCTGCTACCAATTCACCGACCCCGGAGGGATGGAAGCCTTGGTTGGTTTGAGCGGGAAATCCGAACCAGGAACCTGGTATCGGGTGCAGGCGACAGTCGGCGCCTCCTCCGACTGCGCTACACGCGTCCATGGCCCAATATAATGGCCCAATATGCATTGATTAACAACAATTTGAAAGACAAAGGTTTGAAGACAAGATAAGTTTGCTTCTACTAACCCTAACAGCGCCTGGCCATTAGAAGCTACCGTATGTGAGGGCGAATATGAATTAGCCTCCTTTCCTAGAACGCCTGATTGAATGATGCATCGACACATATATATTTTTTGTTCAAAAAAGTAAATCTAGATGCTTTTGACCCAAAAATGATGTGAAATAGAAATCTTCAGAAGAATTTACAAAAATAAAACTATGGGGGCGCGATGCGTGTTAGAGGTGCAGTGTTGGGATGACTACTTTCTTTTCTTTTTACTAGTCCCAAATTCCAACGAAATCCTAGAGCTGGATTGATTGCGCTAAGGTAAGCATGTCTTGTTGCCTTAACTTGAGCTGTACATTAAGGAAAGGAGCCTAGAAGCGAGTTCCCCCTAACCCGCATAGCGCCCAAAAGCGAATAACTGCTGCTCTTCGGGGAATGCTTGTAAGGGAAACATAGAAACGAACAAAAGAAACGCACCAGTTAGTGAGTCAACACAGCAGCAAACTGTTTGAGAAAAAATCACTCCATCTAACCGTAAGTCAGCTCCTATGATTCCTCGCCCTGGACGGTGCCGGCAGTGTTCGCTCGCATCAAGCTCCATTCACATTCCTTTCCCGTGAACCACGATGAAGTCTCCATTTGAAGTGATTTTCAGCTACTCAGGAACAGTGTGAATACTGTAGAGAATACGGGCTTCTTCGAATACAGTATGAATACAGTACAGAATAAGTTCCCTTAATCAATATGATAATTTGCTGCTAAACCTTCAAAACGCTGCTTTTTACGGAAAGATTTGCAGTGATATCGCGAAGAAGATGCAAAACAGGTATGAATGTTTTAAAAGATAAAAATGTGTGAAAGTTTTTTGGAGGTAATGATGTCAAAGAACCGATTCAATGAGGATAATTGTGGGCTTTTCAATTTTGTCCTTGTTAGAAACTGAATAAAGCGAAGATAGCAACCATAAGAACACAACGGCTACAAGCTAAACTTTTCAGAACACTATGAAGAGGTTTGTTGAAAAACAATGGGAAGAACCATTTATAGGGGATCTGTGATCTCTATTTGCTTATATGATATGTGTTGTATCAGTATCGCAGCGGCCCAGTATCGCAGCCCTATTTATACCGGCTGCGATACTGGGCCGCTGCGATACTGATACAACACATATCATATAAGCAAATAGAGATCAGAGATCTTCTATACCATTCAAATGTTCAAGTGGTTATCCACTAAAAACCGCTCTGTTTTACGCAGAGCTTATACGACATACATTAGGCCAGTCGTGCACTACTGCTTTAAGCCACATAAAAATAAAGGCATAGAGCTGTATGAAAAAATGCAAACTAGTTTTACTCGAAAGACTATTGTTCGGTACAAAAGCTTCTTTTAATCACACGTTTCCAAATCGAGGAATCGAAACAAGTTTCTGGGCCTCCATACTCTCCGCTTACGCAAACATTAGAGTGATATGATAACAAAGAGGCTTTTGCAGCGTTTTCAAAACCTTACCAGAAATCATTCAAATCAATTTCTTCAAACCTCAATTGGCTGGTACCGAGGATGTAAGCTGTTACAACGTTGTTTTCCCGCGATCAAAACTGCTAGCGCCAGGCGGGACTCGAACCCGCACCTCCCTCTGACCGAACGGGAGTGCTCTATGCCATTGCACCCCCGACGCTGTTTGATCGAACGCAACATCCACACCTCGTGGGACCGATCAGCACTGGTGTGGAGCATTCCCGCCCGGTCAGAGGGAGGTGCGGGTACGAGTCCCGCCTGGCGCTAGAAGTTTTGATCACAACAAAACATCGTTGTAACAGCTGTCCAGAAATGTTTGGAATCAAGGCAAGAAATTTTCACAAACTTGATTTTTCTAAAACAAGAGGTAATGTCTGAAAGGCAGTACACGCTGGCTAAAAGCCAATGTTCGAGCTCAATCGTTCAATGTGTAAGGGCTCAATGGAAGTATCAAAACTTGGAAAGTAATATTAAACACTTCGCTAAAAACTTTGGAATCTCCAACAAATTACTTCTTCAGTACTACAGTACTCTGATCGCCAAACCGAAGGATTTTGAATACTGCTTATGCTGTCACAGATACTACTCACTGTTGTCTTCAAGTTTTATCACATCTATTAGGTTGTAACGAATTAAATGGCACTGGCTCGCGCCATTTTTTGGCGCGTCTTTACGCGTTTGATCAAGAACAAACCGTAACATGTGGCATATCATTTAGAAGCGCAAACTTTGCTCTACCGGTGAGTACCAAATTTTCTATGTAAAAGTGGGAAAACTTTAGAGTTTTATTGACTTTTTTGCAGATGGACAAAAGGGTAATCCAAGGCATTTACTTGTATGAATTCAAGCTGGGCACTACAGCTAAGGAGGCGGACGAGAAGATCAACGCCGCATTCGGTCAAGGATGTTCCACAATTCGGACGGCGTATCGTTGGTATCAGAAGTTCCGGAATGGAGATGAGAGCTTGGAAGAACATGAAGGTCGTGGGAGGCATAGTGATGTTGATGAGGACAAGCTGAGAGATGTGGTAGAGGAGGATCCACACAAAGGTACCAGGGAGATAGCGAAGGTTCTTGGCGTCAGTCACAACACAGCTGCCCGGCATCTGAAGGAAACTGGAAAGACCAAAAAGCTGGAAAGATGGGTGCCTCACGAGCTGTCTGAGGAGCAAAGAAACCGACGATATGAGATCTCGTCCGCACTGCTTATACGGAACGAAACGGACCCATTCCTTGATCGCATCGTAACCTGTGACGAGAAGTGGATAATGTACGACAACAGGCGACGATCGGCAAGTGGGTGGACAGCGATGAGAGCCCCAAGGTTTTTGCGAAGTCGGAATTGCACCAAAAGAAAGTAATGGTGACAGTATGGTGGTGTTCGCTGGGACTTATTCACCACAGCTACCTCCCTCCCGGTGAATCCATCACGGCAGAGAAGTAATGCATTGAAGTTGAAGAAATGGTGAAAAAGTTGAAGGATATCCGGCCGGCCTTGGTAAACCGAAGGCGAGTTCTCCTTCTGCACGACAATGCTCGCCCCCATGTAGCACGAATGACGTTGCAGAAATTGAATGAGCTGAGCACTGAAACTCTACCACATCCTCCGTTTTCTCCCGACCTCTCCCCAACAGACTAGCATTTCTTCAAGCATCTTGGCGACTTCTTGGTAGGGAAAATATTCAAATACCAACAGGATGCCGAAAGTGCCTTCGAAGATTTCGTCAGTTCCAGAACTTCTGATTTTTATGCTACTGGGATAAAAAAGCTTGTGTCACGTTGGCAAAGATGTGTAGAATCAGAAGGTTTTTATTTCGATTAATAAACTTGCCTACAAGCCGAGATATTAACTGTTTAAATTTACAGTGGTTCAGTGCCATTTATTTCGTTACAACCTAATAGTATTGTGAATGCGATATATTCTGCGATTATTCATCAGATTTTGTCATCTTACGATTGTCTTATTCGGCCGTAATAAACTATTATTATCACAATGCAACTACGCGGTTCACCTTCCTTTTCCTAAATGAGGCTTCGTGTGACCCTTATGGAGAAGAAACAAAATCATTGAGTTTGAAAGTTTGGCTTTTCTCTAGGGCACATCTGCGCCAAGAACGACCATTAGGCTCCTTCAAGCCCGGTCTGTTATTTGTCGCTAGCAAAATTAGGTGTTCTCAAATGCTTCCTAAAACAAAACAAAAATCAAAATAGAGCAACACTTGCCGAACAGAAAAACTGAGCTAAACATGATTTAGACTAACCTTAAATTAAATTTATTAGGAAGACTAACGGTGCTAAGTTTAAATACGGCATAAACAAAGTACAGGGTGCGTAAAAAGTATTGACGCACCTACTTTTTGTTTCAGCTCCAGTTTTCTGTTTCTACCCCTCTAGGTTTTTATGTGTTATTTTTGTTGTCTGTATTGTGCTCAAAAAACACTCACGAAAAAACTGAAGAAACATGATCGTCACCGTTACGGTGGCCCTTTTTTTGTCTGTTAGCCAGACAGCTGAATGCTTCCTTAACAAGAGAATTTGGCGCTGTTCGAAACGGTTGATGAGGAAAGAGGTCAGCAACCCAAACGTCAGCCACGGCTCTGTCATAACAGATGATGATTACAAGATGTTCAAGCACGATAACGTTCAAATCAAAAATTGTCAACCTCTGTCCCATAACGGCAAACAGATAACGCGCGCAGGTGTGAACAGCTTCTCAGGCGAGCACAGCTTAAACGTGAATCCGCTGGATTACTCTTTCTAGGTGATTTTGAAGAATGAGGTCTGTGCTACTTTCAACAGAAGTGACCAGTCGCAGAAGGCTACCCTGTTCGAAGCACGGAACAAAATGCAAGCGAATACTTGCGGCGCGTGCTCATGAATTTTTCCGCCGTTTTCGCTCCTGTATTCACAGTAAAGGAGCCGGTGTCAATTACGACTTATTCTGTCGTGTTTGCAAGATCATTTTCATATTTCTGAAATGAATATTTTAAAACTTACTGCGCAATACTATTTCCACAGCCGTCATTTACTGCGTCAATACTTTTTACGCACCCTGTATTATATAACCATCGTTTTAAAACAGCTAAAACTGTATGGCTGTATTAATAATAGCAGTCAATGTAGTGTTATCGTTTGCTTGTTGGCTTTCCTATTTGTATTTTACATCTATTGCTTCTCTGGCTTCCATAATTGTATTTGATTTGAGATTGTTCACTTCGATGTGAAAATAGTATAGTAACTGACTATTTTTCGACGTATTCCCACGATCAGCCTTCTCCAAGTATGGTAGTATGATTAGGGGCAATAACAGGAGCCAATTACGGCTTCCTAACGGCTTCTCAGTGGTAATAACTTCCCGTCATCAATTGTAGCTGCCACCTATGTGATCATTTCCTCAGGAAGGACACCTTAACTACGTCTATTAGGGTAAGTCAGAAGGAATTAGAAAAATTAAACGACATCAACTAAAAATCGATTATTTGACCAATATCGATTGTTGGCCATCGATACTTCAAAACGAACTTAAAATTCGTGTTCAGCGATCTCGGTTACCCCGGGGCTGAAGTTTTGGACCGTTTCTACGACATCCGCAAAAAATCGATTATTTGACCAACATCGATTGACGGCAAATCGATACTTTAAAAACGAACTTTAGATTCGTGTTCAGCGACCTCGGCTACCTCCAGGGCTAAAGTTTTGGACCGCTGTTCGATTGCCATCAATCGTCTAGTATCGCCAATACCACACACACACACACACACACACACACACACACACACACACACACACACACACACACACACACACACACACACACACACACACACACACACACACACACACACACACACACACACACACACACACACACACACACACACACACACACACACACACACACACACACACACACACACACACACACACACACACACACACTCACACACACACACACACGCACACACACACACACACACACACTGGATAATCTAAAGTAGTTGCGCTAACTAACTTTAACTTCGGATGATTAGACGTTTAATTAGACGATTAGACGTAAGTGAATCGCTCATTCCATTGGAATATGAAAATATAACTAGAAATCGCAGCCGCTGCCCACAATGAGAGCTTGCATTGAACAATTTTTGGAACTGTTTCTATTAGGTTGGTGCAGAAGTTTTCGGACATTTGATCCCTCCTGAATTGAAGGCGCATTTTCCCGCCAAATTTCTCACTTGCATCAACGCGTAAATGATCGATCGATAGAGAAAGGAAAGGGCTACAAAACTGTTCCTAACATTTACTTCTGCGTTGTTAACGTCAGCTATTATGACTAAGCGATTCATCCCAACTGAGACGCATATTCGGCACGTCATGTTATTCCTGCATCAGTCCGGCCTCAATGCCAACGAATCGTATCGTCGCCTGAAGGATGTTTACAGCGCGAGTGCTCCTGCTCGAAGTACTGTGTACCAGTGGTTCTCGAGGTTTGCAGTTGGTGAATTCTCCGTTGAAGATAGTGGACGAGAAGGGCGCCCTATGACACTGGATTTGGATGGCCTCCGAAGTTGAGTGGAAGCGGACCCATACCAAATCACTCGCGAACTATCAAGCACTCTTGGTGTTAGTCACTCAACAGTCGTTCGAGGATTGAAGTCGACTGGCAAGGTGCAAAGATTGGGTCGCTGGGCACCTCACGACGACACAACATGACATGGATCGCAGAGCCGAAGTCGCTTTGTCTCTCCTTACCCTCAGACGTACCCACGGATGGCTGGACAACCTTGTCACCGGGGATGAGAAGTGGATACTCTACTCTAACCACCGGCGCGCACAGTCGGTTGACGCAACTGGAGAGGCAGAGGACGTTCCGAAACCCGACCTTCACGTGAAAAAGGTGATGCTATGCATTTGGTGGAGCGTTCTTGACGTAGAATACTGGGAGCTGCTGAACGAAGGGATAACAGTGACTGCAGAGGTTTACGTCAACCAACTGAGGAAGTTGAGGGCACACCTTCAGTCCACACGAGGAGAACAAGTGAAGATGTACTTCCAATACGACAACGCTAGAGCGCATATTGCTAGAGCGACGGCGGCTGAGTTGGCGGACTACGGATGGACCGTTCTTCCACATCTACCTTACTCATCAGATCTCGCTCCTTCTGATTATCATTTGCTTTCAAGCCTTCAACGCTATTTGGACGGCCAGCAATTTTGGAACCGAGAGGATGTCAAGGAGGCACTGCTCACATTTTTCGAATCACAACCGGCCACGTTTTGGAGAAAAGGCATCCATGACTTACCAGCACGTTGGCGAAAGACAATTGATGTAAAGGGTGGTTACTTCGAATGATTTGATATTGTTATTCGTATGTTGTGATAGTAAATATTTCATGCCCCAACCGTCCGAGAACTTATGCACCAACCTAATATAATAGAACGATCTGTGCGAGATTGGAGTGATTTACTTAATGCTGCACTGTCGTTACAATTCGATTAGCTCGAACAAGAGCCGAGGCGACCAATTGCCTGAACTGTAATTGCGTCGAGAAGCAGAGAAATTGTCGGAGAATAACTTGGGAGCATCTTCCTGGTGAATTTTGGTGAGTATGAAAGGATGCTGAAAAGCAACTGCTGCTTCGATGAGGTAGCCAAGGCTAGTATCGAGTTTGTGTGAGATAGGAATGGAATTTCCATCTCAACAGACATGCCTGCGAGGAAACGAACAGTGAAAGTCAAAAAATCCGGATGGCATGCTTTCCAGAAGCAAGAAACAGAAAGATAGAACATAAAGATAGAGCAACTGACAATAAAAGTCGAAAACGAAAAAGAAAAAACGAAATTAATTGCTCTATAAAGGTTAAATATATTCAAAAGCAAAATTAAATAAATAAACTAGATTATTTATCCACCGTTAATGTGAAGAATTCCATCTTGAAAACAGTATGAAGCTTGTCAATGCCAATAGCTTGCAGAGGAGTGCTTCAAGTAAAATTCAAAAGCTCTTAAAGATATATTGGGATGCTAAACTTCTTCGCGCTCTTGGGCATTGTTGTTGTATTTGAAAGAAAGAAAGGAAGTCACCTATCGCGGGCCTCAATAAATATGATGCGGTCCAAATTCATTGAAATATGCGTTAGAGGATGCCAGGAGTCTAAATTTATGCCAATTATGTGTACTTGAGGTACTCTTAACGACAAATACAATGATTCAACAAGAGTATTAGAAATTTCAACTGATGTTTGGCGCTTTCACATATTTGAGTGGGTTTGTTATTATGATATCCACCTTATGTAGTTGTTCGAGTAGGTATTCCAATGACTTTTTTTCGAATTTGATTATTTGAATTCTCGTATTCAGAAAATCGCGATTCTCGAATATATTCGAATTCGACTACTCAGAAAAAACTTTTTTTGAAAATGCTCGAAATTTGGATTGATATTTGGCGCCATCACATTTTTGAGTGGGTTTATTATTATCGGATATTCCTGCACTATTGTATGTCTCACGGGCCATTGCCGAGGTGTGTACCAGTATAATGAGGTTCCTGAAAGACGGAACCCGCCTGCCTGGTGATGCGTGCCCACGGAGTTATGGAATGAAGCACATAAAACAGTGAGTTCTGTCGTGTATTTTTGCTGGGTCTCGCCTCAATCATCAAACACCTTCCATGTTGGTTCTAATTTATATACCTAATTTTTTTGTTTTATTTTCAAACCCTCTTTAAACGGGTAATTCTTTGATCACAAACATTTTTGTTGATTCGATCTTTCAAACCAACCCATCTCTAGTTATATGTTACTTTGTTGGAGAGTGGGATGTTTGCTGAAAAAAACCTGCTCTTTGCCAGTCGGTTGTGAACGATTTTTAATTTCTGTTGGTTACTAGTTGATTTTACGGCTTACTGTTCAATTTTGTTTTATTCTCCTTTTTCTATTTTTTATTGTAGTTATCTTTCCGGTTTTTTTTAATTCTGGTTTTTAGGTTTTCCGTATAGTTTAAGTGTAGTTTGACGCGCCATTAGCGACGTAGTAAATAAATAAATAAATAAGTTCGAATTTTCGAAATTTTTAGACATTCAATACTATTCGTATATTAGAAAGAGTTTCAAGAGTACAACTGTAAGAGCTTCGAGAGTACAACACGCACTGCATCTTGAAGGGTCACATGCAATTTCATTTAGCAAAGGCATGAAAACTGACAATAACCTTTGTGGCATTCTAGTGTGGTGCTTCGACCTGTTTATCTAGACAAGCGCCATTTCTTTGAACTTTATCTTAGATAAAGCAAAGATCCGTTTGTACAATATTTCTTCTAACGTCGCGCCATTAAAAAGTAAGAATTTAGAAGCAGTAAACGAAATAGCTAGTCATATGATTAGCAAATGAGCAATTTTAGAATGAGTACTTTTAGCAAAACTAGGCAAACAGGAAGGAAAACTGAAATAGAAAAAACAGATAATGCAAACAACATCTTCATAAGGAAATATCCTAGTGATTCGAGGTCATGGCATGCTGATGGGCACGGTTTTAAATTCGTCGCTAAGAACACTCGTGTTGCTCTGAAGGAGGAATCTGTAACAGGGCTTCCAAAAATGGTTGCCACATCTCGAATGACATTTGAGTGACTGCGCATTGGACTATAGCTAGCCGCGTTACTACGACGATAGCCACAAAAAGCCCTTTATAGCTGAAACGGGATGATATACATATAACAGTCTTGGTTATATGATTCAAGCGTTTTGAGCTAGCGCTTCTCGCAATTTTTCATCTTGAAGGTTTGAGGGACTGATGGTCAGAGAGTGAGTGGGGAATACTGCATCAAACGACGCAGATGTGCTTGAAAGGCGGCATGGTTAATCACAGTTCTCTGGATGTGATGAACTAGGAGTAGACAGATGGCTGGTGTCCATCACGTTCAAGTACTTGAGCGGTAAAAATGGCGACCACACCAGATGAGCGGACCCCGCTATCAAGCAGCGTAAACAGGTTGAAACCTTATGAATCTTACTGCTAGAGTTTGGAGTTTAGTGGTAGTTGGTGGGAGAGTTTGGAGTTCGCGCTCATCCGCAAGCAGCTTAGTTGGAGATGGGTTAACATTATTGTGTGGATAAACGTCGCCAGTAGTCACTCTCGCCCAGTAGTAATTCGCGCCCAGTAGGATTCGCGCCCAGTAGATTCATCGCGGTCGGTCGGTGTATTTGCTCCGCTCTCTCCGGATGCTCGTTCTGCCCCTTGACTTGATATGGCACCAAGAAAGGCCTCCTCTGACGAAGCACCTTCATGGTTGCTGCTGCTTCTTTAACGTTGGGACGAGCACATAGAACAGCTTGACAAGTTCTTCGACCTCTTTGTGAAGATGCAGGAATCTCAGCTCGCTATAACAAAGAGACTGGATGCCTTGGAGGAAGAACTTGCTTCGGATTGTCAAAAAAAACCTCAGAACCAAGAGCTGCTATTTACAGCACTCTTGTTAAGTTTAGATCTGACTCGAAAATTGTCGATGCAATAGCATGTCGCATAACTTGGGTTGGCATTGTTGAGCAAGCTAGTGAACAAGCAACCTATGCTTTTGACAAAGACGCTATTAAGGAGGTAATTGAAATTTCTGGTGATGAGCAGCTTTTAGACGAATTTAATAACGGCAAGATTTCCTTCCATAGGTATCCGAAAATTCGAAAGGCGAACAGCTCACGCTCCCGTATAATTAATATCTATTTAGGTTGCCAGAAATTACGAGACAAAATGCTCGAACATATGAGGACGGGAAGGAAATCTCTCACAAAAGAAGTTGTTCACTCCTACGTCAGGACGGATTACACAAGAGAAGAGCTGGACTATGACCGCACATTATGCAGGAAGGCCAAGAAGGTAAGCTGTTATATGTTGTAACAGATATGGCAATCCACAAACTAGGTTACCCGCGCGAACTTCCACAGCGTCGACGTGAGTAACCAAATTATCTTACTAATCTCTTACCGATTTCTGTACCTGCCTCGTCCGCGCTTTTCTCTTCCTCACAGACTGTGTACTAGGACAAACTAACTGCTAATACGACTCACTTTGTCTCAAAGCCAGTATCAACCACAGTCTAGTGTGTTTTTCTAGGTGTCGTTTAATGTCAGTTTAATCGTGAACAAATTATCAGACCTGAACTTTCTTCTACAACACTTTCCAGGTGGAGTTTTCATAACCCAGAGCTGGTGCAAACCACGGACCACCCACAACGCCATTTTCAGTTACGATTCAACGTATGCAGTGAATCGTTGTGATCGGAGTGGGGAAGAGGTGGGAGGAGGTGTGCTAGCTCTCATCCACAAAAGTATTCCTCACAATAAAAAACATTTCGACTGCTTGTTCTTCCTTGTTCATCGATTTTGTTAACTCTCTGAACCTGGAACAGCTACTAAACCAAGCGACTCATGGGCGAAATATTCTAGATATCTTGTTGGTCTCTAAACCCATCATAGTTGAGGGAGTGCATGACCTTCCACCCTTCAGCACTTCATATCACAACTGTGTTTCATTCAAAATTTCTGACGTTAAAGAGACCTGTCTTGCTAAGGAGCCTAGGAAAGCCAGAAATTTCTTCAAAGGTGACTACGATTCAATAATTTACACCCTTTCCCGGATAGATTGGGTCATGGTTTTGAGCTCCTCTGTTGACGTAGATGTACCTTACGATAAATTTGTTGGTTTTTTGCATAATCTTATTGTAGGCCACATTCCCTTTTCAAAAGACATTTGTAGAAAAATACCCAAGAAGCCTAATCTTTCTGAAATATAGGGTTGATCGACTGTATTCTTTCATTTCTTCTCTGAAGGATGTTAGATATTTGAAACTGTCTCGGAAACTTAGGCGCGCTCTTGCTAGGCACCAAATAGCTAAAGAGCAGAAAATAACACGTTGCAGGAATGCAAACCGTTTCTTCAATATTTGTTAGAATAAACTGAAGACTAAAGAATCTATCCCTGACTTAATTGCGGAGGGTGTGCATGTTAGAGATGACAATAAGAAGAGCGAACTTTTCGCCGATTACTTTAAATCAGTTTACAAGCAATCATACGATTCATGCTTCTGCAACTGATAAGGAATTAAACTGGATTGATATTACTACTGAATCAGTTTATACCGCACTTCGAAAGCTTCCAAACAGAGTTTCCACATCACTCGATGGCATACCTTATATATTTTTGAAAAGAGCAGTTCTAGGTTTAACTTCTCCACTAACGCTACCTTTCAACAGATTCCTTCTACAGGGTAGAGCACCAAAATTGTGGAGAGTTGGCTTGTTTGACCTGTGCATAAAAAGGGACCCTCAAGTTACGTTAGCAACTACAGACCGATTTGTCTTACAAGTTCTATAAGCAAAGTTATGGAGCGCATTTTGCGCAAGGAAATTGCGAGTTATTTCATTGGCAATAATTTACTCCGAAAGGAGCAGCATGGGTTTCTTGGGTGGAAGTCTGCTACGTCTGGCCTGGTTTCCACTATTCCGCTGTGGCAGAGAGAACTGGACAAGGAAAACTACATTCGTTTGTTATTTAGATTAGGCGAAATCGTTCGACTCTATTTCAATACCGTTATTGGTAAAAATTGTCCTGATACGGAGTTCAAGGGCAACTTCCAAACTTCGTGCAACCGTTTCTTACCGACAAGGTGAAGTCCGTTGTAATGAACGAGTGTACCTCATACTCTTATCCGACACGAAGCGGTGTTCCTCAAGGGACTTGCCTGGGTCCACTCCTGTTCATCATATTCATTAATGATTTGCCATCTTCACTTTCTCCTAGCTGCTATTGCTGTATTTATGCCGACAATTCTATGATATTTACTCTCCATAATTGTGTGTCACTTCAAAATGCGCTTGATGCCGTGGCGGAGTGGTCGAAGGCATGGTCGTTGGATATTTCAGCCCAGGAATCAGCAGTTATGAAGTTAGAACGTAGTCATCCAGATACATCGTTCACCTTATGAGGGAGACCTTGAGTTGCGTTGAACAGGTTCATGACTTAGGAATTGTTTATGACACTTCTCTTAGTATTGAAAACTTCATCCAAGACAAAGTAAGAGAAGCGCGCAAGACTTCGAATTTCATTTTGAAAGCTTTTAAAATTTGAGACCCTGTACCGCTTTTCAAGCTCTTTACCCTCTACGTAAGGCCCATTTTAGAGTACCGCTCCCCGCTATGGTCCCCTCAGAAGAACAGTCTCATAGATGAGATTCAAAAGTGCAGAAAAGCTTCACGTACCGCTCCTTTTCCAGATGCGGTTTATTTTCCTTCTTACTACAAACAACGACTTTCCAAGCTAAATGCTGATTCCTTAGAGTTTAGAAGAAAAAGTGCGGACTTTGCCTTAATGTATAAATTTAATACGAGCGAGATTAGCCTCAACATTTCCGTTCTATTCGAATTAGCACCTAGTATTGGAAGGCTGAGAGGTCATTCATTTCGTATCAGACCAGAGAAGCCCAACACGGCCAACTACTAGCACTACTGTTGTGCGTGTTGAGCTCTACACGAGGTTGGTAGACGGATTTATTTACTGGCCAACGTTTCGGCGAGATCGCCTTCTTCAGAGCCTGAAAGGGACCAAATCAATAAGAAGTTATCCCACCAAATGTCTACTCAACCCTACTAAGTTCAGTGCCACATTTAGTAGATGGGACCAATAGAGAGAGAGTTCGAGTGCCGTACCTGACCGTAGTCCACCGAGGGACCACTGGAAGCAGCGCAGGACAGACGAGGGGTGTGGGACAGCAGCTACCCCAGTTCAAAATGCGAGTCTGAGGTAGGGCTTGAGTTCTCGCGTTATATATAGGCACTCCCCCTTCCGGTTGACCTTGGGGTCTCTGGAGTATATCCAGAATGCCTCAAGGGCTCTGCGCGCGGATGTTTGAACCCCGTGCCCCAGAATCTCCACCTTGACCTCAAAATCCTCCCCTTCATGGCAATGAAGCCTATGATAGCCTAGAGCAGTCGAAGCTCTGAGCTTTTCCTTCCCGTCGAGATGCTCCTTGATCCTCACATGGAGAGGACGTCCAGTTTCCCCGATGTATTCTGCTCCGCAGGATTGGCATGAAATCAGATAAACCACACCAGATACGGTGCAGTCACCTTCCTTACCACCTGGGCAGACCACACAATTAGGCGTGCCGCAGAAACGATCATAAAGGCGGTTTCGAATTAGCTGTTGCTTCAGATTACTGGGTGGAAGATCCACAACAGTAACTGAGCTGTCCAACCCCGATCTCCTCAGACACTTCCGAATGGAAGTGCTCACTTCATCGGAGATAAACGGCACTAAAAATGGAATTTTAGAAGATGGTCCAGCGCCGTTTTCTGATATCCGTCCCGCCATGAATTTCCGCGGAGGTTTTTGGAGAGCATAGCCATTTTGCACAGCTATCTCCTGGGCCATTTTGAGGGATTCCCTGCGCTCATTTTCTCCTGTGCAGACGCTAGCTGCCGTGCGAAACATGCTTCTTACGACTGCCTTCTTTGTCTGGCTGGGGTGGGCCGACTGACTGTGGACTATGATGTTTTTATTACTTGGTTTGCGGTACCATTTAGTAATGTACCTCCTTCCTGTTAGCTGCACCTGGACGTTCAGGAAGGGAAGCCAGTTTCCACAAGGCGTTTCCCTCGTGAGACTAATGTAGTCGGACTGGCTGTTCATTATCTCGAAACATCTGTCCATTTCATCCTGCGTAGAGCATATGATGAAACAGTCGTCCACGTATCTGCAGTACAAAAGGGGGAGCCGAGATAGCACCGGTGCTTTGATCTTAGACATGAAGGCTATGGCGAGCTTTGGTGCTAGGCGTTGTCCCATGGTCAGCCCTCTTGTTTGGGCGAAGTACTTGCCCGACCACCTGAAGACATTGCAGGCGAGACACTCCTTCAGTAGTATCATCACCTGATTAATGGAGAACCCGTACATGTTGATCGCACCTGCATGCTGGTTGAGAAGCTCGAAAACTGCTTCCATAGTGGAGTCGTTCGAGACGTTGGTGTATAGTGCCGTAACGTCGAATGACTCCATTACACAGGAGGAGCTAAGGTTTGTCCCTTGGAGGCTCTCAAGGAACATTTTTGTGTTTGTGAGGTGGGCAGGAATAAACCTAAGAAGTTGAGCTAGAACAGAATTGACCAGCCATCCTATTTTGTCCGTAGGGCCACCCACACAGCTGATGATTGGCCTGACCTTAACTGCAGATGGGTCGACTGAGGCCGCGTCGTCGGATGATGAGAACTTGTGGGTCTTGATAAGCAAATACAAGACCGGACAGTTCGGTGCCTCAGTTTTAAGGCGGCTAACCACAGCTGGTCCTAACCCAGCCAAATTGGCCTCTCTTACCCACGTTCTGTAAAGTCTCCGATACTGTGCCTGGAATTCCTTTACAGAAAACGTGCGGTAAAGGGACATATCCCCAAGGTGGCACTCCGTTATAGCCTTATCCAGATTGCTGGGAATTACAACGAACTCCCCGCCCTTGCCACTAACAGAAAGCCTTATGGCTTTAGATTTGACAAGGTCGCGAACCTCTTTGATACCAGCAACCTGTGACCCCGAAAGGTTGGATTGCTGAGACTGCGTACGATAGTGCCTGAGGACCCTGAAAACTTCATCAGCAAATAGGCGGAAATTTATATCCGCATGGATATTGGGTTCCTGCGGTCTGAAGTGCGTTTGGGGGAAAGGAATTGCGGGTATTGCCCTGACTTGCTGTTGTTGGGGTTGGGCTTGGGATTCTGTTCTAGCCCTTTGACGGAGTCGATCTTGTAGCTCATGAAGCCCGCATATAACCTTGCGCATGAAAGTGGTGGAGATAGGTTGAGAAGGAGAAAAGCTGGGACCCAGTTCTAGGACCGAAAGCGCGTTCTCGGACAAGGGGAAATTGCCCATAACGGTTACTCTACGTGCCCGTTTCCCCGACTGATCTGCGGCAACCACCGGTTGCTCAGGGGTGCCACTGCCAGGCACCGCACCGGACAGACCCTGTTCTCGGCCACGCGATCTACTAATGAGGTCACCGAACTCCTTCCTTTCGCGAGTAGTAAACACTGTGGAACAGCTTACCCCCAGATCTTCATTTGCAGGGATTCTCACATCTTTAAGATTCGTCTGGCCCAGGAACTCAAGTCTCGTTCGGATGGGAATAGTTATGTTGAACGTCTCTCTTGACCAAAGCAGCACCATGTTCCCCTGGTGCCTAGCACCTTGCTGCGTGCACATAGCAATGCGACGCGCCCTATGGTCAGGCCGGCTCCACGGTTTCGCGCGCTGTCTGCGTGAAAGGCATCAGGGGTTCAATCCCCTGATGTGTCGACCTGCGAAACCTTTATTGAAAGGCTTGCTATCCTGGTCCTTTTGAGTGGTGTTCCTAGCCGTGCGTTTTAAGGTTGCTCGTGTTTAGTCGCTTGTGGCTGGTTACTCGAGTGTAGTGCTTCGTTCGGCTGCTGGCGGGCGAGTTGTCGCGTCGTCGGTGGTCGAGTCGTCCGCAGTTGCCTGGTCGCTGTCCTCCGAGTTGTGGAATAAAGTCAATCGCAAGAAGAAGCGGCAGAGTACCACAACAAGGCGTACAAAATGTGAAAGGTCACACAGTTGCTGCGATTCCTTCAGTCTGCTATTTCGGTTTCTTGCTTCTGCTATTGTACATTTTCTTGTGTTTGAGGGAACAGCGTGTGCACGTTTATGCCTGAAATTCTTTTTGCACGTAATGCCGATATAGCGCAATTTGCTATACTTTAATCAGTTGGAATCAACAACTTGGAGCAGATAACAGCTTATGACCTCCCATCAGGCAAACAACCTGGGGTACATGTCGGTTTATAGCATATTGTAACCATCACGGCCACCTCGCATGGTTACTTTCGCTCTTGCCCTATAGTCGTAAGACCGCAAGCCGTCTGCTCATCATCGACGGACTTTTTTCACTGCAGTGGAATCGAGCTAGCATTCTAAATTTAGACTTGGTCTTTATACTTAACGTTGATACTTATTCCCAATTGAGCACAATTGCCTATCCTTTCTTTATGTTCATTTTCCTATCTCCTTCTCGTTTCATTTTCTGATTTTTTTATTCCCTATATTTGCCTCAAGGCAATAATCTGTTTTTTGATCTCTTCCTTCACTATGTTACATAGTTGTGCATTGGTTAAATAAGTAAATAAATAAATAAATAAATAAATAAATACCTGAGAAAAAGTTAGATTACAACCGTCATGGCTCCCCCATGAACATTTAAACTTGGAACATTTAAACCCTGGAACATTTAAACTTGCCTAGTCCATATGATTACTCAGTCATACTGGAGCACAGTGGTGTACTAGTTTTGCCTAGCCACCTCTCTCAATAATGGCCGTATGTGTTTGATAATCACGCCCAACACACCCTATATCTAAAATCTACAGGAAGGATCGAGTGATAATCGACTTTACATTCAGTTTCCGATAATTCGTCCCCTTGTCATCGAGAGAGGAATTTTGGCAAGGGTTTCTGCTCAGTATTACGGGGTCAGCTCTGTAGAACGAAAGTGTGTTTAGCTGAGTAGCCTTCGAATTTTCTTTGATTTTAAAAGTCTCCGACGAAAGCGGGTCATCAATGGTCGTCGAACAATGAGGCTATGCTCAAGTCGCATATAGGCGATAACATTGTGACGGCACCCCGACCGTTGACCAGCTACAGTTACGTACTGTGAGCTGCCCCAGTACACTGGAGCTCATACATCCTCTTATTATAATAGCAGCTTATCCATTTCATGCTTCCAAGTGGTTTACTGCTTGAGCGCTGAATCGATTCGAGGGTGCATGCAAGAGCAGGATCCCAAAGCACAACAACCGGATCAAAAGTCAAATAGCGGTCGATGCCAATTCTGATTAACAACTGTGGCACAGCGTTGTGATCTATTTTCAAATCTTGTGAAAACTAAAAAAATAGTTGCAAACGTCTTTATTGAGAGACTGTCGGTATTTGTCTATTTGCAGAATCCACAGGATTTGGCGCAGGCACTTCTCTTAAGGCTCTCGGAAAAGACTGGGCTAGTGCAGTAGTCACGAATTCTATTCAGCGGACACCTAAACAGAGAGATGTAAAAAAGTTGTAAAATTCTTAGAACTAATCAGATTACCAAGGACGATCCATGCAAGTCGAGGAACTGGTGGACACCACTGGCTGTGGACGAGGGAGTGGCAGACCAGAGGAGACTGAAATTAAAAAGATGACGCCTCACAACATTGCTCAGCAATCGTTTAGCGTTTTACCGATGCGGTATTCCAGGATCGTTTGTGTCTCATAGACTCTGTTGTATGTTATAATTGGAACTAGATTGGAATCAGAGATAAGAGATACGCCGGAGTCTTCATCGGAACAGAACCTAAACCGTTGGAACACTTCGATAAGTGAACGGTACATAATTCGCTTTTTTATGCTCACAAACCTGTAACCAGTAAGCTTCTGGTCTTTGTGTGTCTTAATTTCCACAGCCGCATACGTGCACCCATCAACGGACACTCCTTTTGAAAAACTCTTGATCCTCACTTCAATTCTTGAGCCCACAGGTGCCTTAAGTTTGCGTTAAAGAACAAGGATAGCCTGTTTCTAAGTGGTCAGTGAGTTTGTATGAGCAGTTGTGTTCAGAACCTCTTGAAACGCACCTTAATCCAATAATTACAGAACATGAAGTCTTCTCTGGGACTCGTGCCAGCGAGCTTGTTGCCGAGTCTGTCAGTCAATGTTTGTGGCTCAGTCTTTGCCTCGAGCTCGGCACCGCATCCTGGAGGCTGAAGCGATAGAACACCATCTTCATCCAGCACGAAGAGTTAGTAAGATTACTTATGTGACCAAAAGACATACTCGACGATCGCAGAAAGGGCCTCCGTATCCGCTTGGACATACGCATTTGGTACAGTCGCGAGGATTTAGGAATCCCCCGTTTTTACACATATTACTACGCCCAGCACATTTCTCTGGAAAAGAGGAAAGCCTGATCCCAGAAGTGAACTTGAATTTTACAGCTTAAAACCTTCACGTACTCATGCACTCGTAGTGAGTGTTCAGCATGAGCTTTTCGTAGAATGAAATTATAGGCGATCCAAGAGTTTCCGCGTAGGACGAGTCATGAGGGAGCATGGAAGGTTTTCCGTTGTAAGTCGCACTGAAATCAGGTAGATTATTGTGCGATCGGCCACCTGAGTGAAGGGAAACCATTGCTTTCAAAATTCGAACCTCATTGCCCCATAATGCATGATACTGCCAGGGTCATAAGTTATGCCATAATTATCGTTGGTGAACGTGGTTTGCTTCGTGAATTGGCTCACCCAATCTGGCTGAAAAATCACCTAGTGAAATTGTGTGGAAAAATAGCTGTGAGCAATAACCCACCTTAATATTTGCCACGTTGACAGTTATGAACTGGTCACGATCATATCGGGACTGCGTGTGATAAAGACCGAGTGCATGACCTAGCTCATGCGCAGCCGTTCCTACCTGAAAACGTTGGACTTTTTTCACGTCGACGTTACTTTTCGGTGAACTTCTAACCTCTTACCGATTCACAACCTTGACCAAGGGAAAGGTCCTGTACCTCTCCACCCGTTCTACCAACGTATGACCAACATCCATCCTCCATGAAGACCCGTATTTTGTTGGGCGCTGCAATAAGAACCGTTTGTTACTCTTCTTGCAGTGACCGTTTTATTACTACAGTATACCTGTGTAGCTCTCGTAGAAGTCAATGCAGGTGTCCTTTCGCCACTCCTCAGTTGCCTTTTTGAAGACACTTCTAACCAGAGGACCTAAATTCCATAGGACACTGCCTACAGGCTCGGCTGAGGTGAGACGACCAGAACTGACTTGCACTCGAATCGAAAAAGTAGTACACTCCGTTCTGCCATGTAGTTCTCGGATAGTTTTTGTCTCTGAAAGCTTGCCGCTTTGCACGGGTGCTGGCCTCCTCCTCGATATCAGCCGTGATCTCATCAGCTTGGGTTCTCCAAATAAGGTCGTATTAGAGCTGAGGACCTGCTACAGTAAACCAGTTTTGCAGACATACTGTGTAAGAACAATGTCGCCTTGGTAGAGGAGTTCGGAAACGTTTCTGTTGAGGTTGATTTCGTCAATGGAGTCTCCTATGGCTTGAATGCGGTCTTTCTTGATAGTAAGCAATCGCTATAATTGAATCAAATAAACTTATTCTTTCTTCCGGATAGCAGCAAATAAATACCTTCATTTTTTCCTCAAACGCCGCTTTCGCCTCGGGAGATAGTGTGAGCCTGTCCAAAAGTTTCTTCTTCATTCCGTCGAATTTTTCTCGAATTTGAAGAATGCTGGTATTGTTCAAAATCTGAATCACCACAAACAGCTTTTGTGAAAATGTAGCTAACTATGAAAATTAAGTTTAATGAAGCTAGATACATTTTTGAACTTGCGGAAGGCATCTTTTATTTTGCCTCCAAGAGATCCATTATCAAAAATCTCCTTGACTTTTCCTCTCGCGGAGTCGAGCAAACCGGCATTGGTGACTACGACGAGAAGCAGCACAAGCAGTGCTAGCCTCATGCTAAAGTATGATTGATAATACAGATTAACAAAGAGAAGCGTACGCTAGTAACTGCCGATTT